>VWZI01021256.1:1106-47259 GCA_013396835.1 Psilopogon haemacephalus | reverse complement strand
GTGCTCCAGCCCTCTGATCATCTTTGTGGCCCTCCTCTGGACTCTCTCCAACAGTTCCATGTCCTTCCTCTGCTGACGGCTCCAGAACTGCACACAGTACTCCAGGCGGGGTCTGACGAGAGCAGAGTAAAGGGGGAGAATCACCTCCCTTGCCCTGCTGGTAATGCTTCTCTTAATGCAGCCCAGGACATGGTTGGCTGTCCAGGCTGCATGTGCACACTGTTGGCTCATGTTGAGCTTCTCATCCACCCAGACCCCCAGGTCCTTTTCCTCAGAGCTGCTCTCCAGCCACTCACCACCCAGCCTGTATTTGTGCTTGGGATTGCACCGACCCAGGTGCAGGACCTTACACTTGGCCTTGTTAAATTTCATGAGGTTAGCCTGGGCCCACCTCTCCAGCCTGTCCATGTCCCTCTGGATGGATCCCTGTCCTCCAGCAAGCCAACTGTGCCACATAGCTTGGTGTCATCTGCAAACTTGCTGAGGGTGCACTCGATTCCTCTGTCCACGGCATTGACAAAGATGTTAAACAACACTGTTCCCAGCACCGACCCCTGCCTTTAGACATTCAGCCTTCAGATATTTATAAACATTAATATGATCCCCTATCAGTCTGATAAATGCGTAAGTCCCTGATCCTCATCGTTGAATTTACAGCAAATTAAGAGGAAACAACATTTTAAAATATGTTCTTCAACTTAATTCATCTGCCCTACTGAGACAGTATGATGGTATTTGACCATATACACCATAACCCAACCTGTAGATTATACATCCCATTTGCTTAAACCATTTTAAAATCCCAATTAAGTATTCTCTCATTCACTGTGGATCTGTACTAAAGAAGCCTAGAATTTGCTCTAAGTATTAGACAATCCAAGTGAAATATAAAAAATTCTCAGACAAAATATCCATTAAACTGTTTCCAGAACAGCTGAGACAAATCAGACCAAGCAGTAAGATTCATACAAACAAAGACTTCACTTGATATTCTAGTAGTCTATACCAATCAATCTTTTTTTAGCTAAATCTCATTATTACCCAAAAGAGTTACGCTTACCAAATGCTGAATAGTACAGAAGGTGCTAATGGGGAATTAAAAAAAAAAAAAAAAAAGGTGAGAGGGGAGAGAGGAAAAGATAATCCCCTTTAAAATAAATCTTCTACTCTGAAGACGGGTAACCTAAGTTATCAGCAATTTTATTCTCAACAGCAGCATTTCTGCCATTGACTCTAATTTTAATGTAGTGCATTCTTTATTGTGCAAAAAGGTTCTGGGATAGTCATGCCTGAAGCTAATAACCAATTGTCCATGAACCATTGACATACAGATCACATTTTCAAACAGCCAGAAGTTGAATATGACTAAGTTTTTTAGTACTTACAAAATAGCAACCTTGCATTCATGCGGGTCAAGCAGTCGAGGAGAAGTAGTTTTCCACATACACCAAAATAAAGGGAGGTACTCCCACCAATTTTCCAGTTAATCTTTAAGTGTTTTCTGACTAATTATTTTAATATGCCTATCCCTGTGGATGTACCTCAAATCTTAGGTTCCTGGTAAATAAATATATAAAAATAAGTAATACATTTACAAATTGGTTATTTAAACTATGGTTTGTTGTACAATAAGAAAAACCAGAATTATTTTAAAAGAAGGCAAAGCCAAGTGTGACAAAGATCTCCACTCTAGCTGTATACGACATAGAAACAAACATTTACTTCAGATAAATTATGTATTTCACACACAATTAAGTATATTTGGGATGATATGGTTAAAGAAGAGCACCACAATGCATACATTCATGTGAACCAAGCGAAATCAATATATAATGACAGGTAGCTATTAAGAATTATATTAAAAGCATTACATTTTCTACTGCTGAACCTGTTTGTGAGAAGAACAAGATGGCATAAATTTCGGAGTTTCTCATCGATTTTAGAGTGTAATATTTGTGTGTTAATAATGATAGAAGTGCATCCAGAGCACCTGAAAACACAATCACAGTAGCGGCTACTAGTAGTTAGCATTCATGCCCAGAAAACACTTAAGCAATTAATATCTTACCAGCAGGAAAAGGCGAACTGCAGATGTATCACAACTCCCCAGGACATAATTAGCTCAATTATTATGGCCATTTATTAAATAACCTGATATTCCCTTCACTTCTTTGTACCATATTCATTAGCATCAATCACTTCCCCAAACTGCATACTTTTATGCTCTATTGGAAGTGGAGATCCCTCAAGTGTTAAACACCTCAATTTCAGACTTAGAGCACTTCAGAGGCAAATTGTCTTAAGTGTCTGCTATTCCTACATGTAACTAAGGACTGAATAGTTACACGCAAAAAACCCATATTCCACAGATACATGAATCCCACAGATTTTGAGTATCCACTATTAGAGCAATAAACACTGTTCTACTCAGAATGTAAGTGCAGTATTAGCAACTACATGTCTCAGCTTCTGAAATACTATTTATTTACTGTTGACCTACAACTTCTGGTAACAGAAGGGAAGAAAACAAGCAAACAAAAAAACAGCTCTTAAGATGTTTGGGTATTTTAATTTAGGATTCAGTTAAATAGCGGTTTCCAAAATTCAACACATATCTATTTGCGTTGTACTTCAGTATTATGGGGGGTTTTGGTTTTTTTTTTTAATGTGAACTTCTGAATCCGCTAGGGTCACTTGTTCTGTACAGCTTGAATTGATACATGTGCATATATCAAATCAGATAACCATCTCTTCTCTTCATACAGTCAATAAAACAAATAAGCACAAACAGCTAGGACAGAGAAATGGAAGCTATCTCATTCAGGGAGAGCCTGACACAGCAGGGATAAAAGCTATAGATAGATCCACTGACTCCATCACCAGATGAGTGGCTCCTGTTCTAGAGCACAGTGCTTTAAGCAAGGCTACAATCAGCAGTACACGTGCAATAGCACATTGCTACAATAGTTCTAAAATCAATAACAAACAGCAAAATTTCTATTTCTAAGAAGTAACTTACTACACATTTACAATTTCTATTCTACCTGCAACATTAATAAACCAGCCTTCTTATTTTAAGTAGTTATTGCAGTCTCATTGCTCACACTTACTTTGCTGATACTTACAAGGGGCAGTATGCAGTTAATGATTTACAACAGCTGTCTGGAAACCTGAGCTTTAACAAACCTTACTTTCATTTATCAGTGAGCCTGGACAAGTAACATTTTCTTTTAAATTCCTCATTCTTTCAACTGAAAAAAAGAAATTATTCCCAAGGCTAACATTAATTACTACAAAAAGAACGAAAGATGAAAAATCCTGGGCTATGGAAAAGACAGATGCAATCCTAAACCCACAAAAGTCAGTGACATATTTCTGCTCATGATTAAGACTAGACTAAGTATTTAGCTATGAAAATAAGGTAGGAATTATGTCAAGCAGCTGTGTGTTTTGCTGGCAGCAAGGACATTCACAACTAATACTATTTCTATACTAGCAAGCAGAGTTAAGACTGAACTACCTAATTAATTTTAATTTATTTTGCATTGTTAACACAGTGCTAACTTTAACATATTGGTCAAGTATTAGCATGTTTGTATGTCACCCCTAGCTGTCATCCTTTCCACAGACAGCCAGGCATGCCACTCAATATATAACAATATACAATTTCAGCCACTAATGATAGTGTTCAGAATGAGGAAAATTCTTTTAAAGACGAAGTTATAATATGGAAAAAGACAATTAAAGAACAGGACAAATTCCAAAATCAGACTTCAGAAAGTGAGATGTTACACAGCTGGCACATGCACAATATACAATCATATAGTCACGCCCAGCATCTTCAATCCATTAGCCAACTGAAACACTAGAGAAAGGTTTCAATAATTACAATTTTAGATGTGTCCTAGAAGAAAATCAGGTTTGTTTAAACTATAGCATAAACACACAAAAAGCCTTCTGAAGCACATTGCAGGTCACAAACTCAGTCACAATACCCTAACCAGCCATTACATTATATACTGAAAGACAAATCAGATGAAGTTCCAGACTAGACATAAAATGTTTTTTTCTTTGAAGAGGGGGACTAAACATGATGCTAAGTCATTAGTTCCACAGTACTGAAGCAACTACTCTAAAGAACAAGGAGTTTATTAGTGTTTCTTTCCCCTTTAAATTAAAAGGCATCTGTAACGAACATTTGTCTTTGCAGCACAAATATGTAGCAAAATGTCATTAAAGATTTTTCTAGCAGGCTTTATCTGAAGGTCAAATGTCAGCAATCTTTGGTACATTCACTGATATTATGACCTTAAAGATGCAGCTATTTCACACATACTAAAAATAAAAGCTGCTTTTAAAAGGCAAGGACATGAACAGAATGAAAAGAATAGAAAGTTCAGGCAAATTGCTTTTATCCCTGATGCTGGATAAATCCTGCACAAGTAATCTCCCTATGGAACCTGAAGAAACACAGCAAAGCTTCTCAAAAAATTGTTTCCTTGACAACATCAACAGACCAAGAGAGGTAGGGAACCAAAGTAATAAGATATCTTCTAGTTTTATTAGCAGATTTTTATTTTTTAATACATTGCAGTATGTGAGATGCATTGATAAAACTAGACTCCTAGAAAAAAAAGCAAAGCTTTTTTTATACTTCTAAAAAGAAAACATATTCTAAAATTTTCAGCTGTTAAACAAATTGAGATGGTCCCACAAACATATTACAGTATCTTCAGAACTTAAAATTAGCTCCACTTTTTCCAAGCACCAAAATCTTGACTTTATTGCCAGCAATTTTACTGAAACATCCAGGATAGGCTTCTCCCATCTCAAGTGACATTCTGATATTCAGCTCCCCAGCAGCTGCCCATAGAGATCCATAGGCTCCAGTTAAGCTTTATTAGAGACATTATTTCACTGACATCACCAGCCCTAACTTTTTCTTCTCTAGTAGACCAGCTATGCTAGCAAGAGTACAAGGTTGCTTATTTCTTTGCTACTGGCTACTTCAGAGACACTCAGTAAACACCTCAGTAGAAAGGAAGTGCAGAACTCTGCCATTCAGTACAGATGGATTTCTCAGGACAAATACCCAAACATTTAATATTCTTGATATTCTGTAAGTAATGCCACAAGCAACCAAAACTCTTTCAGTAATAGGATGAAACAGAATCCTTTCTTCCACATCACTAAGGAAAAGTCACTCTACATCCTTTGGGATTTCCCAAGAAAGGATTGTGAAAATTGTCATAACAGCCATTCCCCCATGCATCTCACCTGTAGCCACTTTGCACCTACTGGTCAACATAAACCAACACAGTACTTTTTCCTCAACACTTAAGCAAGCCAAACAGCTAAATAGAAGGGGAAGACACTGCAGACCTCCCAAAGGAAAGAGATATCAACGAGGATCTACAGAGAGGCTCCATTAACTCTCTTGTTTTAAATAATTCCCAGCTGGAGGGAAAACACAAGCATATCAGCTGTGCCATGGAATATCCACCTTCTCCTATTCCCATTCCTCTTCCCCATAGCCACATCCTCTCACATGGCTATAAAGCAGTTAAAAATGTTTTGCAAGGCCACTTACGGTATTACTCTAGTATTCTTTAAGGAGATCCTAGTACAGGAGACATTTCCAGTTGTGAAGGAAAACTAATGCCCTTAACAGAACTGAAACCCTAACACAGAAGAAGCTGAGAGGTTCACTGTAATTTTGTCCCTTTTTTTTTTCCAATACCATCTCTCACACTAGTGTCAACAAATTCTAATCCAAAGCAGCACTTGGTGAAGAAGAAAACAGTGGTCTATGAAACAATATAGAGATCAGGAGAGTGCTATTTATATTCAAAGAAAGATACTCATTTGAAAAAAAACAATAATCCTTTAAGGCACAAGAGTATGTTAGCTTCTAAGAACACAAAAAAAACTATAAAAGCCATCTCCAGAAGTGGATTTTGAGAACGTGAACAAAGGCATTGCAAAGATTTCTGTTTCCTTGACAACGGCATTGCTGGAAACAAGAAAATAATTAAAAATTAAATCTCTACATAACATTTTTAAATGCATCTAGGTATTAACACACTGAACGTGGAACAACACTTACCCACACATCACATTGGGATGAAGAGGCCAAAATCTGCCACCTTCACGAACTGTTCTCTGCTGACTTGTGTTATTAGCTTTTGCAGAACAACTGCTAGTACTAACCATTGTATCCTGACCTGTATTATCATCTAGGCATAAGCGCAGTGAGAAGTTCTTGTTAATGGTCAAGCACATGCCTTCCTACATGATGTTCCTTTTCTTACAAAATTAGCATTATGGAAAATATTTCTCATTGAAGTGTGTGAGAGATCATTTAGTTAGAGAAAGATCAAGGTATTCAAAGAATCCCTTACAGCTCTCATACATTCCCAGTAATACCAGTTTCCTATTGAATACTAAGTGTAATTCTATCTTAATAATCAGCAAGCCTGAAGTCCCTGGAAAAAAAGAAAACACACATAGTTCTGAATAGACAAGGGAAGGTGGTCAGAACAAGGCACAATAAAGTCAGCTTCAGTATTTCAAAATAGCCTATTTACTAGCCTCTTTGACAAGAAAACAAGTTGATAAGTCACACAACCTCCAGAATATAAGCATTTCCTTGCCACTTCCAAGACAAGAGAGAGAACTTCTTGTTATTTTTAAGATACAGTATTGAATGTACCAATATAAGACCTTTTTAAAAACATTTCAATTAAAGTGAAATACATGTATTCAATAGGATGACTCCCCAAATTCTTATGCATCAACCACAGTTAAAGGAGCAGTGCTACAATTACATTCTAAAAATTAATCTAAGAATTGCAACACGTAGGATACTAGCAGCACAATAACTAACACTGCTTAGTGAACAGTTTGAATCCAGCCTAGCAGCAACAGGGGTATACAGCTACACATCAGTTTAGAGGAAATATGCTGGCAGCATAAGTCCATTCATTCATAAACAGACATGCATGTGGCAGAACAACAGAAACACTGCCTACTGCAAGAAAATTTTATGCAGAACAGCTGTAAACAAATAATTCCCTATTCTGGGAAAGGGTAACAGTACTCTGTAGGTAATCTGTACCATCAGTGCTACACACATTATATGGATGAAGGGAAGCCAGCATGCTTCATTGCTTTCAGTGGAACACAAGAAGATCAAGAATAACCTAGTCTTAGAATATACTACTATGTTATCTTTCTCCCAACAAGCACACAGCCACAAAATAACAGGCTTTGTAAACACAAATAAAAATGCTGTTGCTTGCAGTACTTGATAACACTCCAGGAAGTAAAATAAGTATATTAAATATGGCAAGTATAAGTAATACATACCACTCCAGATCTAACTATACAAGAAATTCTCTTAAGACTGAAGAAGCATCTGCACAAAATCTCTTGAGGTAGCATATTAAAAAGATGTACTGCATCGGAGCTCAGAAATCCCAACATGAAAACAGGCAAGGGAGTATTTAAAGGCATCAGGTCTTTGACTTGTTCCTGTTCCTTTAGGCATCTACTCATGGACCCTACTAGGGAGCAACCACTGGGCTTGACAGAGACTTGATCTGGACCAGTATAGCTGTTCTTGCGTTCACAATCATGAGAAGGCAACCCTCCCTGTTCACCACACTGACATTATTAAACCAATTTTTAAAACTTTCATCTTCCTTGAACAGAATCAGCTGTGACTAACTGGAGGCATATTTCAACTAGCCATGAAAGGAACAAAATGCACTAAGAAAAGCTTCTAAGAATTGTAAGTCAAGCCATCAAAGTGCTATATACATTTTGCATACTGAAGAATCACAGTACTTTCTTTCCTTGACCGTGTTCAACAATAAAGGATTGAAGCGCTTAAAACTAAGAAATACATTGCAACAAGTAGAATACCTGCTATGATGCTCTAAGCAGAAAACCAAGAACACAGAATTCAAGTCACCCAATTCCCTGCCCCACCAGAGATTTGAATGGGGCGTGAAACTGTTTTCTTCCTTCCCACTCCGGCTCCGAGGGTTTGGCATGTGGGAAGAAGTAGGTGCGAAGTTCCCTCCCTCACCCCCGCGGGCTCGAATGGGGAAGAGCAAATCACCCCAACATATATATATGGCAAGCGGACACATTCTGTACTCGGACTTTGCGGGAAATCTTGAGTAGCATTTGGCACAACGGTAACGATAAAGCGCACGGTCCTTGCTTTCGGACGGCCGCATCCCGACTTCACGCTGCAGAGACCTGCCTCTGCCGCAAGCCTCCTCCCTTCGTGGGCACACCGCTGAGCAGCCCGCTTTTTCCCTGCGCTGCCCCATGATCTTGGCCTTGTGGAAGCCGTGTCTACAGTCACTTTGGACGTTGGGAGGTTTACTCGCACTGGACTCTGTGCCACGTTGATCCACTGCTGGAATATAATTCGCAGTTCCAGACGCTGCCGCAAAGGAGCTAAGGGACCACCTAGAAATTCCTACTCCACCGCCGTCAGTAGCACAGACACGCCCTAGGGCTCCGGGCTGCCTTTTGTTTATTATTTCCTGAATTACTAAACTGCCTATAAGCACCTTTCTGAAGATTTTCCCGACCAAATTATATACAAACTAGTTAAACTTAGGTTCTAGTTTGTGGGCGTGGCTTTTCAAAAATTAACTACATGTTTTATAATTCCTGCCTCATTAATTGCCCCAACCAATTCAACAGATTATTATATAAAGCTGGTACCTTGAGTTAATTGTAAGACGGGAAATGCAGAATATGGCATGGAAGGCTTGAAGTTATGAACCATTATTAAAAAGCTGAGCTTGGCATCAGTAACTAGCAAAAATATTTATATCTCTGTTGCTCTGTGTAATCAGAAATTCTTCCAAATAAAAGACATCAGTAATGTAAATGAAGTATAGTGGTTTCAGGAATTGGTAAACATGTCTTTCAGTAGACAACTTTACATCTAACCTTTTAGCTAAGGTAAACAACTATATTCAACAGTGAACTGAGATTTTGGATTCTATATTTGGGGTTTGAAACCAGAAATACCTAATCAAGTGATGAATACTCACATTATGGAAACTAGACCTTTAATAACAGTACAGAGTCTCAAAATTTATGCAAAATAGTATTAGACAAGAATTGAAATCATAAACATTTTTGTATTTAAGTAACCAAAACCAAAAATTGTAGTAGTAGCCTAGATTTCATTTACAACAGCTATTCAAACAGAAGGTAAAGAAGTGTTTTTCAAAGAAAACACAAGACAATCATGTTTTAAAAGCCCTAAAATGCATCCTTAAACTAGAAACATAAGTCACTGATAACACAGAACATAGTGAAGAGCATTGCACCAAACAGTGTTTTCTCTAAGCTGCATCAGGTTTCCTGGTCATTTCCCCACATATATAGGCTAGAAGTACTATCAGCTTCCCTTTTGGAAGGGGAAGTTCAAAATCCTAAGAAAAGAGAGAGTAAAATACTTGCCAAAGTTTTTTGCCTTTCCTCCCCATTCCTTACTAATCTTAAATTTACCATGAAATATTCTTCTGTTAATGATACAGCTAAAATCTGTGGGTAATTAATCCACAATACATATCACTTCATATACAACAATCTCCTGGACTTTCAGGTCTCCATTAGATTTTCTTATACACTCTGCAACACATACATGAATTTTAATTTTTGGTTTTTCAATGCACAAGATGGAGGCAAATATTAAAATCTCGTAGGCTTTATAGAGGCACCATCCCATATTCACCATCCCTTTCTCAGATGCTGAGGAGCCCCATCTGCTGGTAGAAGCATTATTCCATAGAGAATTACACCCCACAGCTGACAATTGATTTTTCAACTATGCGGTTTGATAGCCATTTGGTTTGGGTTTTTTTCCTTAATGCAGCCATACACACACAACAACATTATTGCAAATACTTTTAAGGAAAAGTAAAATCCTCTAAATCTGTGAATTCCCTCCTAAAGACATACTATATTTACATAAATTACTTCAGATGATCTTTCCTGGTGTTATTCAGTTCCTCAGTCAACAAGCTGAAAACATCAACTTAGTTTTTGCAAATATTTTCACTGTGACTTTACATTCATTCACAAAGATATCAAAGAGCATGCTGGTTAAACCAGGGAAATATAAAGGAAGATTATTCTTTCCCTCTCATTTAAACAGGATGCATACACACACACTTAAAAAGAAACAATATAGTCAGTTTCTATATATACACATTTTAGATGCATAGTATGAGCAATTTAGTATTAATAATTTAGATGGGAATAAAGAAATTAAGATAACTAAACTAAGCAATTCTTCCTTTTCCATTAAAAAAATTTCCTTTCACGGAAAGGAAAATTCTTACTTTGTAATGAAAAATCTAAGAGGAAAACATTTGATCACAAAAGAACATATAAAAGATGCAAAACTGTTTGGCTAAATACTACAAAAATTATACACTGCTATAGATCCTTTCCTTTATGCACAATTAAAACTACTACAGTCAGTCAGATAAGCTTAGACAGAACTCTCAATTCTAAAAATCTCCACTAATATTAGAGTCTTCAAAAGACAAAATGTCTTAACACATGGGATGAACATAAGGACTGAATGGAAGATATTTACACATCAAAATATTCAGTCACAGTTATTCACATGACTAAAAGTATAGCATTTTGTACCTCTGAATTGCCCAGTCTCTCTGATAATACAGGGATTTTAGGCTTCTTACAGTGCTTTAAATGTCATCCAAATCAAATTTTCAAAGTAAACATTGAAAACCACTACAAGTGTTCGCACATTCCCATTAAGTGAAGGAAAAGATGCTTCCACTGCCTGGATTTAAAGCAGCAATTTTAAGCAGGTATTTTTTTCAAGAAACAACAAACATAAGCTGTGGGAAGACACAGGATCAGAAAAAGTACCTCTAGATCTGCATTTTCAATCCATTGCTTTATGTTTACACTAGAAAATGGAAAACTTCAGGCAATGGCAGATAGCCAAAAAATCCCCAAAAGATAAACAACTGCTGTGAGAGTCATTAAAGATTTCTGGGCTTGCGACCCTCTAAAGTTTGTGAAATTAGTTTTGCAACATCAAGTCAATACTTAATCTAACCGTGCCCTCTACTGGCATGAAAGGTACTTGTGTAAGGGTGCAAACTGTAAAAACCCTACTGCTCAGACCACTACAGGCTGCCATTTCATTAAGTAACAGTAAGAACCATTCATGAGTTTCTCTACAGGGCACCTTCCAAAACTACTGAAGAGTGTTTTAATACGCTTTGTAATAGCTACATTATTACTTTTACTAATGGTTTAAACTCACATGCTCTGAAGCATTGCCAACATTAACATACCCGATTTATAATTGCACTTCCATGTTTTGGGGCACCTAAGGCAACTCGATTTCCTCAAAAAAACCCCCAGCTTTACTTTTAAGGATTGCTTCCTATCAAGGGTAGTAAGACTACCCTAGAAAAATAAAGTCATCTCATGTTCTACTTAGAAGACAAAACAGGCTATTATTTCCACTTTTAAGTAATTTTACATGATAATAACAACATTGATTTTAGATAGCTTTACCAAATTTAACACACCTGTAATATCACTCAGTAGTAAAATGAAGCTCTATGATAGATTAAAAAACAAAATTAAGCACGTAGTGTGACACTTTACAACAAATAAATATGCCTGAATTTGACTAAGTCATAGGTGTTTATAATTTTGTACAAACCAAATTTAATATTGGTGCTAACAAAAAAACAAGCATCGGCACTTTTTGCACATCTGGGTCTTTTCTACCTACTTCAACTACTTCAGGTGTGGTTTGTGCTCAATTTAATCTTTGAGATGTTAAAAAAGCTTGGGAAGAAGATGAAGGAAGAATTTTCCAGAGTGACAGGCTATGCTGACTACAGAGCCAGTGAAGTTATTATGACTTTAAAGAACAGGCACTTTAAAAGAGTAATTTTTGCTCACACCTTAGATGTGGGGGTTTCCCTTTTGTGAGCACCAGTGTTTTATAGACATTAATGAGGAGAAAAGGCACAAACTCTGTCCAAGATTCAAGAATGTCACTGCATCAGTGATGCAAAGCCAGCACATATTTCACAGGACCCCATGGAAAACTGGGGAAAAAAAAATTCTGCGTTAAGAAAAAAAAAAAAAAAACCAAAAGCAAAAATAAATGAAACTAGGTTTTCTGCTACAAATTAAACATTGATATAGTAAAATGTTTAAAAGCTCAACTTCAATATAGAATTTAAGATTGGTTTGCTAACACGAAATCAAAATTCAAGGTCCATTTCAAAATTCCCTGCTGCAATTTCAGAAACATGCTGATACAGAAGGCTTTGTTCCTCTTACTTGTTTACTTGGTAAGATTTACTAAAACACCTACATTTTAGTTTTTAAAACAATCGAACCTGCCATGTTAAATACACACTAGACACAATAAAGCATTCCTTCCAACAGGATGGACACTTTCTGTGTGCTTTTATCAAACCTATGTTCCTACGTAAATCCACTTCAGAAGACTATTGTTTGAACCCAGAAGTGGCACGAGCCCTGTATCTGGAAAGTATTTTGTGTGCATGCTTTATTACCCATTGTTAAGATAAAATTAAGACACCTTCTCCTGACTAAATCAACAAAGAAAGATCTGAAGTCACTAAAACTAGAAGGAAAATACAGTTTAAGTATTGCACTAACCCTTAAAACAAAATGGAAAGACTTCTTAGATCATAACAGGAGACTTTTCTGGGATGCAAGAACTGTCCCACTAGTTCAGACAAAACAATTCTCATCTGACATACCTCTCCCATCAGTAGCCACTTAGGCTTGCAAAAAAGGTAAAGTTCCTCAAAATATTATTTTAGTGTTGACAGTAATTTAATGACTTAAGATAGAATCTATCCAGACCATAGTACTTATGGCCATTGCACCATTAAAGAAATAATGAAAGCATAACATTAAGACAGATTATGAGAAATTACCTAGTAGAAATCTAATTTAAGATGCCGCATACAAACACATCCAACACAAAGAAAATTCCAAAATAATGGAACCAACTGTAGGTATAATGAAGGATTAGGGAGGCAAGATTGTAATGGCTTCTTGTACTCCATAGCATCTCGAATTCTGAATACACTTGAACTGTTAAAAATGCATAAGCAAGGATGTTATTCTCAAAAGATAAACAATTATTTTTCAGTTTGGTAGCTGGTCCACAACGCACCCTGTTTTACGTTACCTTGAGTGTTTTGTCCATAGAAGCCGAAAGAAGCATGTGACTTTGTTCTCGTACAGGACACCACTGGATTTCATTAACAGGACCACTGTGTTTAGACATGTGAAATACTAAAGTTTTAGGGAGCTCAGTTAATTTATATTTGGATCCCAAATATGGCTTAATTAATTCAGAGATCTTTCTCAAAGTCTGCTCTCCTGATATGCCCAGTTTAACATCATAACCTGAGCTATTTGTCTGATCAGGTTCTTTTTGTTCGGGCATACCAGAATTTTCTTGACGCAATCTTTTAGGGATGTATGGTCTAATTCCTTTTATAGTAGTAGTACTATCTTTAAGTATTCTCTTCTGGGAAATGCCATTGCCAGAGTTTGTTGAAGATCCTGATGGTTGTTCATAGTTTTTGTAGGACGTGCATAATGCAGTATGGCCAGAGTACACTCTCCTACAATAAGGAGATGTCAAATCTGTGTTATTATTCTGCACGTAATGGTCAGTGGGATCTTCACAAACGGTGCTTGTGCCAGAACTGTCAGCATTCTCAGGAGACTGCACTTCATATGCAGACTTTGTACAAAAACTACCAGATGCAAAGTACTGAACACAATCCACAGAAGTACTTGGATGGCTTGTTTGTCTGCTAGAAGTATGGGGAACGTCAGTCTTTTCAGTTTCTGTCTCAGAGTCCGAATCGTCATAAGCAACCAGTGATGAGCTCATTATGGCTAGACACAGTAGACAGCTGGAATCCTCCACAATTATGATCTACAATAAAGAATTGATTATTCAGAGCACAATTTATTATAGTCTATAATTTGAGCAAGTTAAGTATATGCCTTGCTGAACAAAAAAGCCCTTAACTTCTATGCCCACTTAACAGAATTTATTCCTCTATTCTAACATCTGTACATCCAATTATGCAACACTATTTGCCTCCAAGCACTTTGTATGCGTTTTTAATACGTTGCAGAGATTAATTTCCATATCACAAAAAAAAATAGTATAAAAAGGAAAACAAATTTGCAACACAAGTACTGCAAATCACTTCAACCTTACTTGCAGCAACAATTACACACACAAAAGAAGTCAATTACTCTTGCAGTGTTTTTTAATGTACATTTATTAGAACAGAAATGCTACATCTATTCTGGAGTCAGTCTACAAATTACTTGAAAGATATGAAGGGATTCAACTAGAAACTACAATAAGTAAAAATAAAACACTTCTGACCCATCCAACTGCCTTGCAGTAAGGAAATTTTCCACCTATATCCACAAACCAAGTTCCACATAGCCTTTAGTTTTACAAAACAGACACATACTAAAAACTATGCTGAGTTCATTATTTGCATTTGCTAAGAAAAAAATAAGAGTATAAGTGCCTTGTTTACTGGGGAATAATTTTTAAAGTATCTGTAAAAAAGAAATATGCTGAGACTATGTATGTCACACACTGAATAATTCACCACCATAACAATCCTGCCAAGCTTATTCCTATACTTTGGATGGAATATGTGGTGTATAGGGTTAAATACATTCAAATAATTGATGTATTTGCAAAAATAATCTTTCAGCTTATGCTGTTTATAGCAAAAAACTACGGCTGTCCTTCAGTTGCTAAGATCACTTAAAAGGGACATTTTATTTCTGCTGTTTCCTTGCCCAGCTGTCAGCACTTATGCTAAAGCCATTTAACCCACAACACTTTTAGATGAGCTGTTGATTTTTTTTGTTAGATCAGCAAATACACTACTCTCCAAAGCACCCGGATTAAAATGAGAATGTTGTATGAAAGTCAGTATCTACATAAGCACTTGCAGAATTGATGCCACAAATACAGGTCCTACCACAGGAGTAGTACTTTCGAACTGGTACAGATTACTTATTTAACTTCAGAATTGGATCCCTTTGAATTAAAGTAAGCATGCTTCATTCAGTCTATAAAAATATTACCTTACAGGCTACAGTCTGTATTCCGCAGGGAAATTTCCAAGCACAGATAGAGAAGATGAGTTCTCATGAACACATACACACTCATTATCACAGATGCTTTCCTTAATAAAACCACGTAGAAGCATCAAGGTCTCCCTCTAGAGGACAGCTGGTCTGTATCTGAAGTTTATGACAGCTATAAACACCTGCAACCAAGGACAAAGAAAGATTCCTTTTTAATAGTACAGCTTCGTTTACTAAAAGGGAATTTCACTTAAATAGCGACAAGGAAAATTTAACTAATAATTCAATTCGAATTCAGTAAACTGAAGTTTTTCCACAGTAAATTGAGTCCTCTTATCTATTTAAGAGCCTCGGAAGACTGCACTTCAATAATTGCAACAAGTGGTACTGCAGTGCTGAAAAAAGGCCCCAGCCCAAACGCATTTTGTCCAAGGAACAGATACATTAAGAAGCTGACCTTCTGCTGAAACCTATAAATGAAAAGAACTTGATTGGTTTAGAATTTCTATTACTTTACTTTCTTTTAGCAATTTTTTTTTTTTTAAGGGGAGGGGCGGGGGATGACACACGACATCGAGAGATAAATAAAAGACCACGCCTTTCACACACACCAGGTCAAAAACGTTTCCTACCAGAAAGAACCCATCCCACTACATTTAGTCAGCACAAATGCATTCCATTACACGTATAAGCTTTAGTAATTTTGGAAAAGCAGAGCATCTCTGTCATCTTAAGACTTCAGTCAATTTTTTTCTTTTTTAAAGTAAGGCCACGCCAAAGTTTCTTATGATGCCTAACAAGACAAAAAACAAACAAACAAACAAAACAAACCAGGAAAACCACAGTGAACTTCATTGGAAGCCACTATAACTAGGTTGCTAATTTATTAGTCATACGATTTAGGACGTACTGAACTAACAAGGAAATTTAGAGTTCTGTTTTTCTTTTCAGTTTCATCTCAACACATTCAACCGAAGACAGGTAAGTATGGTACCCACAACCCCCGACGCCCGCAAAAGTCACCGCAGTTGTCAACACGAGTACGACCAGAAAGCCAAGGGCAATGCGGGTGGCCACTCACGGCGGAGTTTCACGCATTGCCCCAGCCGGCCCGCCTCACGGCACGGGTACGGGCAGCACAGAGGCACGACCGCCCGTTCGGGGCGTTTCTAATGCCCCGCAGCCCCGAATGGGAACGAGCGACCGGCAGCCTACGGCCAGAGTAGCCCTGCCCGAGGCGGCGTGACGGTGGTCTCCAGAGGACCCTGTCGCTGAGGCCGTTTCCTTCTTCTACATCCCGGCACAGGAGCCGTTACCGCTCTCCACGTACACGCACTCTTCCCCCATCCCCGTGGCACCAAGGCCAGTCACAGGGCCATCTCCACCCCATCGATACAGCTGCTTTTACCTCTTCAGTTCATTTCTCGCCCCCATCCCGAGTCTGCGCCAGGCCGACCCCGCCCCGGGGGTACCTGCGCCGCACAACCACTCCAGCAGCGCGGTCACGAACACACTACCCGGCCTGCAGCGGCTCAGGGTTTAAAAGCGCGTCGGGTGGAAACTAGGTTCCCCGCACAAGCGGTTCCGGCCATCACAGTCCTCCTGCAAGGTCTTGTGCTGAGTAAGGAAGAGGCAAAGCCGAGGCTTTCTGGGCGCGTAGGAGCCCTTCTTCTATCGCTGTGGTCCATGTGGAGGGCGCTTCGTCGGGCTGGTGGCTGTAGTGGGAGGGAGGACAGAGAAGCAATGGTTCCGAGGTACGCATTTCCCAGTCGAGAGTCGAGAGTGACGTGCCGGTTGGGGGCTGATGCAACGTCAGTGACAGAGGAGAAGTGAAACCAGGTTCGCCAAGCCGGGAAGGCCCGGTCGGAATCCAGTCGGATCGTGAATGGGGCCTTGGTGAGAGATCTGGATGGGTGGGAGGAGGACTTGTTCGGTGGTTATTGCCGCCCCCGTGGCTAATACGGGGCGCCGGGGCTGGGGTGGGGGGTGGGGCGGTCTCTGCTGGGCACATTTCCTTCTTCCCTTTACGAGGAGTCGATGTGCTTTGAGGGATTTTTCTTCCACTCCCTGCGGGAGCTGCAGCCCCCTTGGCTGTTTTACCAAAGCGTCTGAATGAAAAGCCCTTTACTGTGGGTAGGGGAAGGGGTTGGGTCCTGCTCGCTGGAAGATGCGGCCCAGAGAGGACGGAGCTGTTGAGTGCTTTTGCTTTGCCCGGGCAAAGACGGTAAGGGAAGTGCTGCAAGCCTCCAGGGTTATAAATGTCAGCTTACTGGTAAATTTTATATGTAAGCATTCCTGCACAAGAGCTTGCTCTTAGTAGCTGTAATGTAGTAAAGATTCACATTGGGCTTTCTTGAGAAGAGGTCATATTATCATCTGAAAGAATCATCTTGCACACTTTTATTGTATTCTATGAATGGAAAGGTAGATTTACTATGAAATGTAGTCTGTGTTGGAATACTTCTCAAGGCACCTTTCACACATCTGTGTGCATACTAACTGCTTTAAATTAACTTTTCATTTTTCAATTATATTTCCAGGAGGCAAAACCATTTTCAGGGACATAAGTACCATCAGACTTATATTCACATTCATTCATTGGTTAATGAAAACATCTTCAAGCCTTCTATATTACTGTTGTTTTTTAAAGTCTTGGTGAACCTTCATGCCATGTTTGGCACAAAAGAGCTCTTAAAATAAGGGGAAACCCTGTTCTTTGGTTCTCAGGTCTCTAGCTTACCAAACCAGATAGCAAACAGAGAATTATCATAGATCTGTGGTTGCCATCCAACAGGAAAGAGAGGAGAATACGGTTGTTTTCTGATACCTATGCCAATGATAATTTCTGAACTTTGTCTCATGACAATTGATTATGCTGAAACAGGCACTAGTAATAGACATTATCGGTTATCCTGCATTGTGTGGATAGTAAAGGTATATAGTTCTTGGCTTTCAAGTTCACACCACAAAACTTTAGGCTTTTAGGCTCATCTTAAACCCTGGTCCTAAATATCCTGATAGTCTATTCTTAAAATATTATTCCCATGCATTTTTTTCCCCTTAAATTTATTTATATGTGATGTCTAATGTATCTGGGACTGTTAGTTTTGATAATATCAATGAAAATTAAAAAGATAAAATGGCTGACAAAATGCTGACTATCTAGATATTCCTTCTAAATGGTTCACAATTGCAATTATGAACTTTAAAAGGTAAAAGATCTGGGTTCCACATTATCAAGTCCTGGCTTGAATTCTGTCCAGAACTCGGGTAAATAGAGATAAGCTTAATATCCTTTGCATTCTGTGATAATAATTTCCTCATCTCTTGCTGCAGTGATTAGATCAATTTTTCATTCTGAATGAAAATGCACCTTCATTTGAAATTCTTTGCTCAGCTCAAATCTATAATGTTGCCAACTTTCTAAAGAGTCTCTTTTACTGCACTCTAGTATACATGCTCAGTGGCAGCTGTGTCACTTCAGCCTTTCTGAAGCAATTTATCAGTAAGAATGTATTTTCAGGAATTACATTAAGACACCAATTTGTTGTATATCAAAAGATGATTCTTGTTTACCTTGGAAGAGACCACAAGGATCATCTAGTTCCAACCCCCCTGCCATAGGCAGGGACACCCTACCCTAGATCAGGCTGCCCAGAGCCTCATCCAGCCTGCCCTTAAACCCTTCCAGGGATGGGCCTCAGCCACCTCCCTGGACAACCCATTCCAGGCTCTCACCACTCTCATGGTGAAGAACTTCCTCCCCACATCCAGTCTGAATCTCCCCACCTCCAGCTTTGCTCCATTCCCCCTAGTCCTGTCACTACCTGATATTTTAAAAAGTCCCTCCCCAGCTTTTTTGTATGCCCCCTTATGTTGTAAATTTTTAAGTCAGTATGTATAATTGACATACTTCTGTGGAAAGAATGTGTTCTAATCTTCATTAGCATTTTCTCATATGAATTTGCTCTATATACTTTCTTTTCCAGTTAAATATCTTGTGCCCATGACAAAACACGAGTATTCTAATAAAAGAGTATAAATAAATTGCAGGAATACCTCAGAGAATTCTTTGATATACTTGAAATTACCTCTTAAAAATAATTCTATCAAACTGTAAATAATCACAGCTACTGATAATATATCAATTGGTCTTATTTTAGTCAATTATTAATCTAAGTGATATCAATGTTTGTAGACTTCTCAGCTTTCTCAGGATGTTTAACTGAAGCTGAAATCTGGGAATATTGCAGCTGTCTGACAAACATAGCCTTAATAATAGGTATGTTTTGGTAACCAGCAAGTTACCAAATCATCCTTTTTAAGTTTTCTAGGCAGGTGAAGGCTTTCACAGCGACAGTTTAAATATATGCTGTGTAAATATAACCAAGGTTGCAATTAGGCCGATGATTTTGTAGAAGGAGAGGTTTGAAATACTGCTGAACAACAAATGCAAATATTAGATGTTTTGGTTTCTTCTTTTTTAATTCTGGAAGAAGGTAGCCAAATGAACTTGCAATTATGTATTATTGTATTTTTATTAAACAGCTTTTATTATTCACTTCTGTATCTTGTATTCATGCCTTGTACATAGCACTGGATCAGTAATAGATTGAAGAATCTGTCCAGAAAGACACAATCCTTTGCAATTCAGAAGAACTTCACATGGGCACAGACTGTTTCTTTTGTGAGCATGGGCATAGCACTGCAGCGAATCCTGTTTCCAACACACCACAGTTTTCAACTCTGTGAAATTAATTTACTCTTTTGACTTGCATTGCATTTGTCACTCACATCTGAATACAGTGCATGTGAAATAAGCATCAGTTTACTATTTGAGATTACATCACTTTCCTCAAATAAAAAAAAGCTGTACAGTAGCTTGGGTGGCTGTATAAACTGACCACATCAGACTGTGAAGCAGCACCTCACAACCCTGGCCAAGTTGCAGTGATAGTTTTCATGAAAAATCTACTTTTCCTTCAGTTCATTTTTGTCATTACCATCTGTCCTGTTACCTCATTTTAACAACCTTAGATTTTATGAAATTGTTTTATAATTCTCTATAGACTTCTCTATGTAACTTATTATTGTTCATCCAAATGGATTTGAGTTAGTTGCAGTTTTGCTTACAATGTTGTTTTTCTGACAGATGGTGTCCTCCTTATCCATTTTTAACACTTACTTTCTATTCTGTAAATATGGGAAGCTCACTATAAGCAGAAACATAATACGTTTTAAACACTCTTCCCATATCAAGTTAATGCTTTTTTATCCCCAGTTTTGAACATTTAAGCTGATGATGCTTGAATTAAAAAATATATTATGTGATGTACTTCTAAAGACCACATCATTCTGTACAGATTGCTGTTGAGCATGAATAATTTTTGAAAATAAGGATTTCTTAAGATAAGGAATTCTGCCTTTGCAGTTGAAATGAGTTTTCACTTGTGGCAGGTTGATAACAGTCACTGGATTTCTTAGACATCAGTAAAGCTAGTTTTAGGTCAAAGATTATCTGAAAACAACTTATCAAGTAATTTTAGAAAAAAGAGAAGGAAATTATGTGGATACCATGAATTGCTGCACTACCTTTATGAGAGTCATATGTAGCAAAGCATGAATTAATTCAACATAATAAGCAGCCACCCAAGCTAATGTACAGCTTTTTTTATTTGAGGAAAGTGATGTCATCTCAAATATTAAACTGATGCTTATTTCACATGCACTGTATTCAGACATGAGTGACAAATGCAATGCAAGTCAAAAGAGTAAATTAATTTCATGTTATTCAGCATAATTCATAATTCAACATAGTAAGACAAAATTCCATAATTCATGTTACAGGAGTTTCCCGTCATGGAAATTACAAAGAGGTGTTTGATTACAGTTACAATTAAGTTTATTTATAACATTTTAGATTATAACTGATGGGTCAAAGATCTTGATCTTTCTGATGTGGAGTGAAAATTAGTTTAGTGCGTTTTATAACAAACTATATACTTATCATATTAACAGCATTATTTAACTTTCTGCATTAGTGTGCTGTAAACTGTGCACTTGTATTTTTCCAGAGTTAAAAATAATACTAAGAAACTCTTAGATTATGTTGCTGGTATTAAATACAATGCAATAGGTGTTGCTGTGAAGGAGAAGCC
Organism: Psilopogon haemacephalus; assembly: GCA_013396835.1. NCBI lineage: Eukaryota > Metazoa > Chordata > Aves > Piciformes > Megalaimidae > Psilopogon > Psilopogon haemacephalus. The sequence continues at coordinate 25,882 of VWZI01021256.1, read as the reverse complement.
CATTTGTGAAAGCATGGATGTCTTTGGACTTAAGTAATATACTATGTAGATTAAGACAAAATTTCATATACTACATTTTAAAACCTCTTTATCATTCAGTGGCACAAAACTAATCATCAATCTGATAACCTCTATCAGCTGTTCTGAGATGTTCTGAGATATTCTGAGTTGTATGCATATTTAAGTACATCTACTTGTGTCAAAAAATTGACTACTAAAAGATATTCTAGTATTAAGTATGTAGACAAACAACATTAAGAGTGTTCTCTAAATTTATTTGATAATCTTGTCAGTTTCAGTATACTTCTGTATGAAGCTGTAGTTCATTGTATTAATGTCTCCACATCAATCTGATATGCATAGAAATTATGTATGGGGTCATTACAGTTCTTATACTCTTATTCTCACTGGACCTTCTTCTAAGTGAAGAAATGAAATGCAGTGTTTTTTGTCCTACAGTTCTTGTGGTTGCTGCTGTTTTGAATCTACAAGCCAAAGAATTGGAAGACATTAAATTTACTTGAACTGTAAATAAACAGATCTGGCAAAATGGCTGATAATCCGAACTGTGATTTGAAATCTCTGAGTCCACTTCAGCTGTTTCAAAGAGTAACTGAACAAGGGGAGAAAGTGAGAGCATTGAAAGCAGGAAAAGCACCAAAGGTATTTCCATTTCTTATTTTCAACACATTCTTTTTCAAGTTAGGTCTCTCTTGCTGAAGAATATGATTGTTCTGAGATCTATTTTGTATTGCAGTAAGAAAAAAAATCTTGTTAGGAGGTATTTATGTCTGTTTTGTAAATTGTTCACTTATCTGGAGTAAGTTAGTCACTAGCAAGAGCAAAGTTTATACTCCTGAAGACCAGAGAGTCATAGAAGTTCTTGGAAACGTACTTCAGCAGCTTGCTGTGATATGTGACAAGATCCAAGATACATGATTTTTTGGTAGAATTTATATTATTTGCATTCTTCGCTGGGTTTAACTGCTTCATTTAAATCTTTTTTACATGCATTATTGTACACAGCAGCAAATAATGACTTCCTGCAACTGTACTGATAGGCCCTGCTTAACCTACTTTAAGTAATCCAGTCACTTGCCATTAAATATCCCTATTCTGTCATTGCCATGTTGGCAAAGAGAACTCAGTTTAAATAGGGGCTCTCTTAGTGTATTGCCTGTGGTAACTTTGAAAATGAAGTTGAATTAAGTGTTGGTCTGTTTATTCCTTGCGGGAGATGTTACAATAGCTTTGTATTTAAAAGGTCATAACCATATAAGACATAAAATAGTTTTTGTTCCAATACGTCTTCAAGTCTATGGATTGTAATGAATAAAATGAAATTAATCTAAGGTGAGCTACTAGAAGCACTGTAAAATAAATTAGAGAATTTACATTACATTTATATATCTTCATATTTTGCACTTAAAATGTTAAGCTTGTCATACCTGTGGAAAGTGAGACAGAGGTGTTTTAAATATCTTGGCAATGGCAATGCTCTAAATTCTGCTGGTTAGGAAACAGTTACCTACTATTTGTTTTTTCCTTTAGCTTTGGCAGTGATGCTGCAAAACTAAACTCTAAGCTTTTGTTTACAAATAATGCAATTCAAGTCAAAGCATTTTGAAAGTTTAAGACATTAATGTAATTACCTATCTTAAGTATGTAAAGTCAAACAGATTTTTTTTTCATTTATTCAGGATGAAATTGATGCAGCAGTGAGGATGCTACTATCATTAAAACTGTCATATAAAGCAGCAACTGGACAAGATTATCAGGCAGGCTTGCCTCCAAAAGATCTTGTATTAATAAACAATGGTACAAATAAAGAAGAGGATGAGGATTTTGTGGACCCCTGGACTGTGCAGACATCAAATGCAAAAGGCGTGGATTATGACAAACTTATAGGTACAATTCTTTCTTTACTGCTATTAAGGAATTTATGTAAAGTGATCCTAACACAAACTGAAAACCACCACCACAAACCATGATCAAAACCTTCATAAGTAACATTTAATTTATGTCTACTCATAGCATTCATGTGGCAAAAGTACTGAAAATGTCCTAGGCAGACATTACCTATGGAAGACTTAAATACTTTACGAAGAACTTTTCAGTTTCAAATAAGTTTTACTTGCAGTTTGATTTTTTTTTTTTTTGACATAAGGACTGTTAGAAGTTATATTGATGAAGACACTGTGAATTTAGTATCTGCATCTTCGGCATCTGTGATGCAGAAAAACTAGAGCCTAGAGCAAATTGGCCAGGCTGTAGGATTCTTCCTACTATCTCTCCACATCTGCCTTGACTTCCAAATTAGATAGTGCAGGAATCATCCAAAACTACTGCAGAAATCTACAAGCATAATGACTTCTTCAGAAGCCACACTATTGATTGAGAAACTAAGCATTAGGTAGAGTGAGGAAAATGTAGCTCATCCAAGACACATGCAGTGTAATGAAAAATATGTTAGACAGGAGTGTTACAGAATTTGCAAAGTTTTGTAGTTTAAGAAACAGGTTTAGTTAATTTCCTTTTTTGTTTTACAGTCCACTATCTTTATAGCTTGCTTCAGTCTAGTATAGAAACAGATAGAACTATTCAGTAATTTTTACTCTGCTTTCTTGCTTGTTTTTTCATTATTTTAAATCTTCAATTCATATACAGTGCCTCAGTTTTAGATTGCTGGTTTCTGCTCATTATAGAGCATACACCCTCATTTGGCAGTAACCATTATTTGTTTTTGGGAGCTCAGATGCTGTTGTCAGCATTCGTTTAGCTTTGCAGTGTTGTTGTTAAGTCCATGTTAAATGTATGTGCATATCGGCTTAGTCTACAGAAGATAGTAGGAGACAGAAAATGTATTAAAAAATATGCATCAGTAGAGACAAAAAAAGGTAATTATTAGAATGTATAAGTGGACAAGATTTCTCATGATACTTACATAGGAGGTACAGAGAAGAATTTTTGTTCTTTTGGGGGGTTCTAAGCATTGCAGAAATGTTGGAAGAGTGCGCAGTAGTTACATTGATACAATCAAGTCTTTTTGCCAGTGAGTTTTTAAGAGTGACTAGTGTGACTTCACTGTATATTAACTCTTTACAGCCATGTTAAAGCCTGACAGCAATGTCCTTTTTTCCAGTAACTGTGTATGTGTGCATATGACGTTTTGATCTACCGCAGAGTGGTGGTTTAGCCTAGAGGGGTTTTACTTATTTGCACTACTAGCAGACTGGGGAAATTGGTGGACAAGTCAATTTGCTTGTGCTGGAAATTTTTCATAGAAGAATGCTAGTCTAGCCACTTTAGGAAGTTAAACAGCTACTGTTTGTTATTGATAAACTTCATCTTTTTCCTCCCCTTTTAAAAAATAATAATAAAAAGTATTGTCCCAGAACATGACCTGTAATAGCTCTTGCCATAAGGGAAATTTTTGTGCCACCTGTGATTTGTTTATAGCTGGAGAAAGTTGCCAGTGGGTTTGTGTTTACTCAAACGCAGAAGAAATGAAAGTGCTAAGAGCCCTATGTAATTAAAAGGGATATTCTTCTTAAATGGTTGTCCTAGATGTGCACTTAGGTGTACGCTTGCACAACAAAACAGCCTGAAGATATTCCTGTCCACTGCCCCTGGCTGCATATTTGTACACATTGATAAGATCCCTCCTGAGCTTCCTCTTTGCTGGATTCACTTTTACTATGTCTGTGTCCTTCTTTTGCTGCAGCCCAGAACTGGAGTCAGTGCTCCAGATGTCTCATTAGTGTTGAGAGGAAGGATCACCTCCCTTAATATACTGGCAGCATTGTTCCTGATGCAGCCCATAATGCCTTTACTGATGGCTTATGTTAAGTTCCTTACATAACAGGAGTCTAGAACACAAGGTCCTCTGCTAAACTGCTATCCAGGTAGTTGGACCTCTGCCTGTACCAGTGTATGGAGTTATTCCAGTTATTCCACTTTTCAGGACTTTGAATTCCCTTTTGTTGAACTTCATGAGATTCTTGCAGCCCATTTCTCTAGCCTTCTCATGTCCCTCTGAATGGCAACACAACCACCTATTGTATCAACTGCCTCTCTCAGTATTGTTTCATCTGTGAACTTGCTGAGTGTGTACTCTGTCCCATCATCCACATCATTAAAGAAAATGTTAAACACTGTTAGCCCCAGTATCAGTCCCCTGTTGCACACAGTGTTGGGCTTCAGCTGAACTCCATGAAGCTGGTCACAGCCCTTTGGGCTTGGCAGTTCAGCTGTTATATGTTCTGGACTTCATCAGTTGTGTAGGAGAATGAGATGAGAGATGGTGATAAAAGCCTTACTAAAGTTAAGATAAATGATATCCACTGTTCTCACCTCATCTACTATGCTAGTCAAGTCATCATAGAAAGCTATTAATTTGGTTTGGTGTGATTTCCCATTCATAAATCCGTGCCAACTACTCCCGTTCACCTTCACATCTCTAATAATTTTTAGGAATAGTTGCCTGGTTTTTTTACTCCATTACATGCCTGGAAACTGAGGTGAGGTGAGGCCAGCCTGTAGTTCTACACTTCCTTCTTGTCATTCATTAAGGAGTGGATTTTGCATTTTTCCAGCTCCTAGACACCTCTCCCACTTGCCATGACTGCTTAAAGCTTACTGAGACTGTTCTGGTCAGTAAAGTTGCTGTATAAAAAGTATTAGGTTATTAATTTTCTGTACACAAATCTAACACGGCAGTGGCAAAAAGGAAAAGTCATCAATAACTTTGGAGCAAATGCAAATGTGCTTTTGAAAGTGGCAGCTCTCAGGACTTCATATGTACGAGTTGAAACCTGTCTTTTGGTAAAAACTAGAACTTTGGAGATCAAAAGCATGCTAGGAATTTTTTAAAAGCTTATTGAGGAGTGCAGACTGTGTCCTTGTCAGAAGTTATTTAGGAAGGCAAATTCTTTGTAGATAGCAAAATGTTTCTAACATACTCATAAGAGGCATAAAAAGAAATAAGTAGTGAAAAATTTGCCCTTTTTTTAAACAGAAAATATGAAGATGGGCAAAGAAAAGGGAGTTGTACAGTCTGTGAATGTTTAGTAAAGGTATTTAGGTATTTCCAGTGAGATGTTCAGAGATGATCTAACCAGTTTCTACAGCAGTATACAGATATTTCTAGGGTGGCTAGCCCCAGTTAGTCTGGGGCATTCTCATGTTTTCTGTGGGATTGGCCTCATACTACTTGCTATTCTTCTACTGAATCAAACATTTTCTGTGTTCATTTTGTCTCTTTACATTCATCCAGATTACAATTGCTTTGTCATTGTGTAATACATTTTGTTTGATAGGAAGACATTCACTGACTAATTCAGGTATGCTTAGGACAAGCAGATTCACAGCGCTTGGAAACTTGGATAGCACTGAAACATACTGCCCCGGGAGGTTTTGAATGCCCCCTCCCTGGGGGTGTTCAAGACCAGCCTGGATGAGGCGTTGAGCAACCTGGTGAAGTAGAAGGTATACCTGCCTGTGGCAGGGGATTGGAACTAGATGGTGTCTAAGGTCCCTTCCAACCCAAATTATTCTATGAATCTAATGAAAACATATAGATTGAAGTAGTGGTGGCTGAAGCATGTACTAGCATTTGTCTTTTCTAGTGTCCTTTGTTCTAATGGATCAGTGAATGGGCCCCATACTTCCCTTGTATGGTATCCTGCTTAGTTCACCTGCAGTGAATAAGCAGCTGTAAACACAAACTTGTGCAGACACCAAGCTGAGTGGTGTGGTTAACATGTCTGTGGGATGGGATACTATTCAGAGGGGCTGGACAAACTCAAGAAGTGGACCCATAGTAGACTGTAAAGGTCATTATGAGGTTCAGCAAGGCCAAGGACAAGGTCCTATACCTGGGTTAGGGCAGTCTCTGGTTTTCAATACAGGCCGAAGGGTGAAGAGTTTGAAAGCAGCCGTGCAGAGAAGGAGTTGGGGGTTACCAGCAGATGAAAAGCTGGGCATGACCTGTTTCCAAAAATCCAACCATGTCCTGGGCTGCATCCAAAGAAATACAACCTGGAGGTTGAGGGACATGATTCTGCCCCCTCTACTCCGCTCTGGTGAGACCTTACCTGGAGTACTGTATCCAGCGGTTCTCCAGTATTGGAGTCATAAGTACAGGAAAGACGTGGACTTGTATAAGGATGTCCAGGGGAGGCCACAAACTTGATGAGATGGCTGGAACCCCTCTCCTATGAGGAAAGGCTGAGAGACCAGGTATTGCTCAGCCTGGAAAAAAGAAGACTTCAGGGGGTCCTTCATTACTGCCTTTCAATAATTAAAAGGAGGCTTATAAGAAAGATGAAAACAGACATTTTAGCAGGGCTTCCTGTAACAGGACAGGGGGTAATGGTTTTAAGATAAAAGAGTAGCTATAAGGAAGATACTATTTACAATGACAGTAGTGAAACACTGGATTGTGTTGCCTAGAGAGGTGGTAGATGCCCCACTGCTGAAAACATTCAATATTAGGTTGGATGGGGCTTTTAGCAATGTCATGTAGTTGAAAGTTTCCCTGCTTCCTGCAGGGAGATTGGGCTAGATGACCTTCAAAGGTCCTTTCCATCCCAAACCATTTTGTGATTCTCTGTTACTATGCCTGTTTTTTCGCTCCCATTTAGTAATTAATTCCTGCTAACTTCAGGTTTAATGACTATATGGAAAGCCTTGTAGTAATGCTGTGCATAACCAGGAATTCTAAAAGAAAATTAGATGGCTATAGAGAGTCTGGGACAACAGACATACTTATCTCCAAGATGATGCCCAAATTGGCATACATTGCCATGCTTCTTTCCTGTCAATACTACCTCTTCTCTCAGTGGAGTTTCCTGGTTTTTGTTTGTGAAAGGCTGTTCAGTGAATAGTTCATATATAACAAAATGAAAAGCAGCAGTCATAAAAAACACATATCCCTGTTTTCAGAAAAATTGTAAGAGAGGAACTCCCTGTACTCAGGGCTTCTCAGCATCCTCTTGCTCCAGGGTATGTCTGAGTCTGAGTCTTCTGTTTTGCCCCTGATAAATCCCTTGGGAGCCCTGCAATCCCAATGATTAGGATAGCCATATTTTTAAATAGTCTTTTTGGAGATGTATGCGAAGCCTTAACAGAGTTAATGAGGAAAGACTGTGTAGAAAGGCTTGTAGCAGTAGGACGAGGTGCAATGGCTTTAAACTGGAGCAGGGTAGATTTTGGCTGGATGTAAGGAAGAAGCTCTTAACAATGAGAGTGCTAAAATACTGGAAGAGATTGCCCAGGCGTGTGGTGGAGGCCTCATCATTAAAGACATTTGAGATCAGACTTCATGTGGCCCTGAGCAGGGAGGTTGGACAAGATGACCTTTGAGGGTCCTTTCCAACCTGATGCAACTGCCGAATTGGTTAAGAGTCTCCATGATGTGCTTCAAGGGCCTGTGCTGTCATAGGATGGAAGGCCTCTTTCTTTTTCCTTTTCTAGGAAATAAATCAATCTAGTTTATTATAATAAGCCAAAGATGTCTGAATATTTGGCTTTTCACATTACACCAGTGTGCTTAATATTCCTTGCTGCCCTAGGAGATTGATTTTCTTTGTCAAATATGTTGCATACCCAAGGCAGTACATGAGGTAACCTGCACAGGTAGAGAGCTCTGCCTGCAGCTGGCATCAGCCTCTCTGTTGTCCATTTAAATAAATTATGGTATTCATGCAAGAAGGTTTTTTTTAACCTTATTTGTGTTTGACTTAAGAAATTGAAAATTTAGAAGCAGAAAGCTGCATAAGGAGGGAACTACTCAGAGTACATCTGATTCTGTGGCAGGGTATTCAAAGTGATTGCCATGTTTTCCACAGGGCAAAAGTATATTAGTCATGTAAGTCATCATTTACTATAGCTGCATAATCACAGAATTAAGCAGGTTGGAAGAGACCTCTAAGATCATTGAGTCCAGCCTATCACCTAACCTTTCTATTTAACTAAACCGTGGCACTAAGTGCCTCATCAGCCTCCTCTTAAACACCTCCAGGGATGGTGACTCTACCGCCTCCCCAGGCAGCCTGTTCCAATGGCCAATCACTCTTTCTGTGAAGAACTTCTTCCTAATGTCCAGCCTAAACCCGCCCTGGTGCAGTTTGAGACTGTGTCCACTTATTTTCCTTTCAGGTAGTTGTAGAGAGCAATAAGGTCTCCCTTGAGCCTCCTCTTCTCCAAGCTGAATAAGCCCAGCTCCCTCAGCCGCTTCCAGTAGGGCTGTGCTCCAGCTCCCTCACCAGCCTTGTTGCTCTTCTCTGAACAGTTTCAAGCACCTCAACATCTTTCTTAAATTGAGAGGCTCAGAACTGGATACAGTACTCAAGCTGTGGCCTAAGCAGTGTTGAGTACAGGGGCAGAATGAGTTCTCTGGTCCTGCTGGTCACACTATTCCTGATACAGGCCAGGATGACATTGGCCTTCCTGGCTGCCTGGGCTTACTGCTGGCTCACTTTGAGTCAGCTGTCGGCCAGTACTCCCAGGTCCCTCTCCAGCCACTCTGTCCCCAGCCTGTAGCACTGCATGGGATTATGGTGGCCAAAGTGCAGAACCTGGCACTTGGACTTGTTCAAACTCATGGCATTGGACTGTGCCCATCTATCCAGCCTGTCCAGGCCCTTCTGCAGAGACCTCCTACTCTCTAACACATTGACACATGCTCCCAACTTGGTGTTGTCTGCAAACTTACTGATGGTGGACTCAGCCCCCTTATCCAGATCATCAGTGAAGATATTAAACAGGACTGGGCCCAGCACTGATCCTTCAAGCACACCACTAGTGACTGACCACCAACTGGACGTTGGGTTTTAATTAATGTCTTGGTTTCCAGTTTCCTTAGGAAACTGTCATGATATTTGTGATTTGTCAAATGTCAGTGATATGTCCTGTTATAGCTAGGAAGACCCAAAATGCTTCTCCCATGTGGACATGTCTTATAACTATGGATTTTGCTAGTGTAATCTCTGTGGTTAAGATAGTTGAAATAGATGGAACTAGTATTTTATATAAAATATATCTTTACATCCATAGTCTCTATTTTGTTCTCTTGAATAATATAGCACGTGGAATAATTAAATACTGCAAGTTGTTCTCATGATGAGTAAAGCAAAATAAGTAGATTATTTAGAGAAGCAAAGAGTGGATTCATGTGTAGATTTTTTTCAATCGTGTCCAAATCGTGGACCTGCTTATTAGTATCCGAGAACTGGGACTGGAGTATAGGAAGCTTTATTGAAGAAATTAGACTTCCCTAGTTCAGTTTTATTTGGAATATGAAGAAATACTGCCATTTCACTATAATCAAACCATTTTGAATGAAATTACTATACCTGAAAATGCTGGGGTTTTAATCCGATTTCCTAAATTGCTAAGTAACAAGTCTTACTTGATTGCCATGAAGAGTATTGGGCATTACCTCTTCAACCCTCTTGAGGGGAGCAATGTCTGTAATCCTATCCATGTGCAAGAATTAAGTTTGCAGATTATTGGGGATTGGAAAGTGAAAAACTCTCTGGCTCTGGGCAGCCTGATCTAGTTGAACATGTCCCTGCCCATGGCAGGGAGGTTGGAACTAGATGATGCCTGAGGTCCCTTTCAACCCTGACAGTTCCGTGATTTGAGGGCAGAACATTTCGACATCAAGAGAGGAGCATTCAGAGCTTCACAGCCATCTTTGTTGTATGGCCAAGTTACTGGCATGTTTCTTTGGAATATTTGTTCATCTGAATATCTGTATTTCTGCTGTAAGGAGACTGCAATTATAGTCAGTCATGGATGGAGCAGTACCCCACATTGTGGGTAGACTGGGCCTCCTAGCGTAGGGTTGGTACTGGAGTCAGTGCTGCAACTTCTGACAAGAATTAAGAAAATCTGGCCATTTTACCTCAGACTTGAAGAAGTAGATATCCTTTTCAATCTAGGCTGCTTTAGTACATGCTTGGTAATCCAAGATCTGTTTGTAGCAATACTACGCGTTTTTTTTTTTTAAAACGTTTTTAAATCATAGTTCGGTTTGGCAGCAGTAAAATTGACACTGACTTGATCAATCGAATAGAAAGAGCTACTGGGCAAAAACCTCACCGCTTTCTACGTAGAGGAATCTTTTTTTCTCACAGGTGAGTTTTTCGTGTTTTAATACTGTTAGACCTTCTGTGAGCATTATTGGAAGAAACTTAAAACTAGCAACAGACTATGTTGTCTTACACCAAGGTAAACCAGCTGCATTATTTGAAATTAACAACTACTGCAGATTTTCCCTGACGATGTTTGAAACCCTTGGGTGCATCAGCTTCTGATATGTCCTCGCTAACACCATACTGAAGAAATGTGGACAGAATCTGCTTTCCATTTTGACTTTACATTAGCAGCTAGGAAAAGGCATTGGTGTAGAAGACAACTCCAGGGCTTGTATGCTGGCACTGCTGATTTCAGCAAGGGTCCACATGTGCTGTGGACCTCTACATCTGCAGTGCTACATGAAAAAAAGGCCTAGGAAATAACCTTAAGCACCAGCCTGCCAATCACCTACACTGCTTAATTGTTAGCATGTGTGGGCTCTTGGGCTGTGGCAATTAGCATGTTTCGATTGAGTGTCTGAGAATGATTTAGGGCATTAGCCTCCACCATAGATCATTCCAAGGTGGTTGTTTGAACCTATTCAGGAAATGAGTTGCAACTCCATTTTACTAGGCCTTGGAAAATTTTTCCAATTAAGTAATTTTTAAAGTTATGTATATTTTAATATATTTTAATTGTTTTTTCTTTGGAAGTTTTTCTTCTGAAAAAGACAATACTTTTTTAAAAAATGCAACAAAACTTTTTTGTTTCTAGGACACTTAACATACTGTATTTTACTTTTAAATACAGTTGGCTTTAAAACCACTCAAATTTTTAATAGAAATTTTTATTATGGATGTTTCCTCCTGAAGAGTTTCATCATCTTTTCTGTTTTTTCTTTAGAGATATGGACCAAATCCTTGATGCTTATGAAAATAAGAAGTCCTTTTACCTATATACAGGCAGAGGGCCATCTTCTCAGGCAATGCATGTTGGTCATCTTATCCAATTTATCTTTGCAAAGTAAGTTATTTCTGCCATTTATATTAATCAAAACGTTTTCTAAGGAAGCATTGGCCATGGTTCGTGTAATTGCCAAAATAATACATTGCAAGGAGTTCTGTGTAAGTGAGGTGAATATTAATGAACTTACTGCAATCTTACCTTCGGTGAAAAGTGATCATAATCCTTGCATCACTGTTGTGGTTTTACATGGGACAGATTGCTTTTACTTCTTCCAAAAGGGGCAAAAGAAACCCATTCACACACAGGATTGGAGAATTCAAAATTTTAAATGGAAAGGCAATTCATGTACTTCAGTGCTACAGTGGTAAAATGTAAAGAGCAAAGCATGTAAAATACAAAGAAATCCAGTCTGGACTTAACACAGAAGCTTATTAAGCCCAAGCTTCACACAAACCTCCCTCTTATACCAAGCCAATAAAACCCAGGCTTCCATGCCCCACTCCCTGCCCTCCATACCAAAACCATTGTGACACAGCACAAAATTCAGCTAGGCAGCTCCAGGCCTAAGTGGCAGCATGGCCAAGGTCACCTAGACTTCACTCCCCTGCCAGGGAGTCAAGAACATGCTCATCCTTCCCAGGGACGGAAAAAGGTAAGAAAACTGATTCTGCAACCAGTTTTATAGGGAGGCAGAACCTGTCGGTATGAAATACGAAGATTACATTTTCTGGTACACCTCCTAGACACTAGGTCCTGGAGATCTATAACTTTGTGGTTTTAGAATCATAGAATGGTTTAGGTTGGAAGAGACCTCAAAGATCATCCAGTTCCAACCCCCGCCATAGGCAGGGACACCTCCCACTAGATCAGGACACTCAAGACCTCATCCAGCCTGGCCTTGAACACCTCCAGGGAGAGAGCAGCCACAACTTCCCTGAGCAACCCATTCCAGCACCTCACCACCCTCACTGTGAAGAACTTCCTCCTAACATCCCATTTAAATCTCCCTTCTGCCAGTTTGAACCCATTCCCCCTCATCCTGTCATTACAAGACCTTGTGAATAGTCCCTCCCCAGCCTTCCTGTAGGCCCCCTTCAGATACTGGAAGGCTACTATAAGGTCTTAAAGCCTTCTCTTCTACAGGCTGAAAGGCATTAGCCTTAAACTGCCACAATCACCATTAAAGCCTTCTTCCTTGCACCCTTAGCCCTGTGGCACTCCTTAGAACTTTTGTTCATAAAAGTAAGTTTGCAATGAGACTCAGTAACTCTATAATGCAGTGCCTGCAGCAGCAAGACAGAGACATAGTCAAAGACCTAAAAGTCTCTTCGAATTCTGTTCTCATTGCAAATGATAATTGCTGCCATATGTACAGTAAATGATGAATGGGAGCCTTTTTTTCCAGGTAAGATGTTATTATAATCTCTCTAAAATGTTTCTTTTCTTCACATAAATATAACTGCATGTGCACACAAAGAAAAGAGAAGCAGATCTCTATATACTTTTGTTTAGATGTTTAGAATTATTTTGACTGCTTGACTTACAGCTTCATTTTAATTTTGAGATAAAAATTTTCTGCTTCTATTAGGTGGCTGCAAGAAGTATTTGATGTTCCCTTAGTTATACAGTTAACTGATGATGAGAAGTACCTTTGGAAGGACCTGACAACTGAGAAGGCATATGAGTATGCTAGAGAAAATGCAAAAGACATCATTGCATGTGGCTTTGACATCAATAAAACATTTATATTTTCTGACTTAGACTATTTAGGGTAAGTATTAATTCCTTTAGGGCATTGTAATGAAAAAAAAAAAAAAAAAAGTGCCTGTATTTTCTGTCCAATTTTTGACATCCAGGAATCTTTTAAAAAAGGTAAATTTGAACGTCTCAAGACAGGTTTTACAACACTTTGGACTGTTATCATTCCGCTGTATAACCTGTGAACAAATATTTGTGAGCAGTGCTTAAGTTAAAATTACCAAAAGCCAGCAAAGTTGTAAAAATAACTAAATTTCCAAGAAGCCTTCAGATTGATTTAAGAGGGTATCAAAATCTTTGAGATGTGTTTTTATCTGCATCCACAGAAGGCATTTTAGCAACTTACTATGATCAATGAATTTAGTAACACAGCATGGAAGATTATTATTTGAACTTTGAGTAAAGTTTAAAGAAGATTTAAGAAAAAGAAACTGCTATGGGAAATGCTTTCTCAGAAGGAAGAAGTTTTATGGAAGAGCTCAGAAGTGAAGTTGTGGGGTTTGTGCCTACATGGAATGAACATCCATTCCAAGTGGGGTGATAAACTTCCTTAAAGATCTGAATGAGAGAGTATGTATTTTAGAGATTAACTGCATAATGTACAGCACACAGAGTGTGAAGCACTTTTTCCTCCTTTCAATCCCCTGATTTTCCTGCCTTAGAAAAATTACCTGAACACAGATCTGAATTGTGGTTCAATAAGGGCAGGTCAGAACTGCAGTTTCCTTTTCTTCATCAAAAATAGAAAGGGAAGTTGCTGAGCTACTTTATTTGGAAACATTGCAACTGTATTTGATGACAGAAAAAGCCTGGCCTGGGAAATAGGAAAATGAGAATCTGGAAATTTAAGCTTCTGTTCCTTTGGTGAACCACAGTCTCCTGTATGGGAAACACACAGGGGAAACCAAGTAACACAGATGATGTGATCTATTCAGGTTATGCCTGACTTCACAGAGAAGCACAAGTAAAATTCAGGCTCAATGGAGAATTTTGGCACTATTTACAAATCAAAATATTTATGCGGTTAGACAGTTAATTATGTCAAAAAAATGTTTACACTAAATGTTGGGTGGAAGGAAAAATAATTAAACTTTAAAGGCATAATGTTCTTGTTTGTAAACAATTCTCTGATCATCATCTCAGTAGGCCACGTCTGAAACAGAGAGGTTTAATCCTGCAAGTTTTTTGTCATTCTCAGCTTTTGGAGCACTTTCTGCTCTTCTCATTTTGTTTTTCCACTTTCTTTCTCACAGAACAAGTACTGGATTCTACAAAAACATTGTCAAAGTTCAGAAGCATGTTACTTTTAACCAAGTGAAAGGAATCTTCGGATTTACAGACAGTGATTGCATTGGTATGAAAATAATACGAGTTACTAAGAGTGATGCTTGCTTTCACTCACTATGGCATTATTTAACAATTCAAAGAGATTAGTATCTGCCACTCATGAAATGGACAGAAAAAGCAAGAAGATCCCATGCTTCTAGCCTGATTCTAAAAGGGTGTTACTGTGATTCCTTCAATATAAAAAAACACTTTCCAGTGAAGTATCTGGAATGATACCTAACTTTTTTCCCTTATTAACAGCAAAGTACAAAACACCAACGGTGGAGTACGCAGGACAAAGAACTTATTTGTTTTTTCTAAAATTGTGATTATAGTCACCTAGAAATTTCTACTTCAAATTTATAGAGAAGCTTTTCAGAGAAAGATATATTACTACACACACATACACATATATGTGAGGGGGAAATGAGTGCTCAGAAGCCTGATAATCAAGGTGCTAGGTGACTTCTATTTGCTTAACTGTGATTCCAGTTTTCTATCCTGCTGGCCAAAATTAGATTTTATGTCAAAGACAGCATTAAAGCCTCAGTGTTACTGAATACTAACAGCACTCTTTGACCAGTAACTGCGCCAGTGACAGCTTTTCAGCCATCACTATATAACTAAGGAACAGATTCCTATTTTATAGTACTCTTCTAAAATGGCTTCATTACATGTTTGAAAAAATCTGCTTTCTCTTCTGAGAGGACTTTGATAGGGGAAGACATATCTGAATTCTTTCATGCATATAGTATGCAGATAGCCATGATTCTAAGATCGTAGAGGGTAACTTGCCTAGTAAGCAGCTCTATAGTCATTCTCTCATAAAGAGAAAACAAATGAGCAGCTCAGAGTGATGATGTAATCAGTTGTTTTTTTCTGGGAAGGGTAGATAGTTTCAGTGATGAAGAGAGTATGTGCTGATGAACCCTTTCTGAAATCTTTGTGATCATTGCTTGCCTTTTTTCTTTAGTTTCAGTGTTGAAGGTTTGTTGACAGCTGGGAAAGTAAAGATGAAAAGATAAGGCAACATTGCTTGTTAAATATAGATGTTGGTTTTCAACTAAGTATCTGAATGATTCAGTTGTGTTTTCAAAAAGTTCTATTTGTCATTGCCTACACTGGCTGCTTAGCTTTTACAAACATGTTTTTTCCTAGGAAAGATCAGTTTTCCTGCTATTCAAGCTGCCCCATCCTTCAGTTCATCATTTCCACAGATCTTCAATGGCAAAGAGAACATTCAGTGTCTTATCCCATGTGCTATTGATCAGGTAAGAAAATCATATTGCTTAATACAGCTTTCATGGATTTGTTTTTTATAACATACCATTCAAGCTTCATGGTATATGTAAAAACATCTGTAAAACATTTCTGGGGCAAAGCTGGAAGAGATAAAAGGGTGTTGTACTGTGTCCTGACAGAAATTAAGGCTTAACCCAACAATTACGTATTCATGCCAATCTTGAATCTGTCTTGATCTAAACCTAGTTCACAGTGAGTTGATATATTTGAAAGCAAAGACAGTAAAAATCTATGCGTAAGTATAGTGACATAGAGGTAGGAAGAAACTTGGAGGCATCTCCACAGTAACTAGGACAAGATGTAAGGAGCTCAACTTGCGGCACAAGAGAATTACCTTGAACCACAGGGGGAAAACCTTGTATCATTTTGAATAAAGAATCACTGAAATATTTTGTCAGAAAGGCTGGAGAGCCTTAACAATTCAGACCTATAGAGAGAGGATGGGAGAGTATCGGCTACAAATCACAGTGATAGTGTCATTACTTTAAATAAGGATTGTTCCCAGGAATCAAATTCTTCACTTGCTGGATTTAGCTATTTTAGTCAGAGAGACAGGCACTGGAAGATGATGTAATTACATTCATCAGCCATAATATTATGTGGTAATATTGTTGCAGTTGATTTAAGTCAGATCATCAGCACAGCACTGCCAGCTGGGTCATTGATTTAGTTTAGATTCAGTACCAATTGTTAAACAGTTTGGGAGGAAGCTTACGTCTTAGTCTGAATGTGTCTTCAGGCATACTAAGCACAGTTTTCAACGACTATTTGAATTCATATAAATCTTTGTAAATACACCTATTAATTGAGGGAATCAGAGGGTACAGCAAAACTATGGAAATATTTGTTGCTCTGAATGCACTGAATTGGAAGTAGGTTCTGGAATGTTTTGTGGTTTGTTTTTTTCAGGTTTTATGGTTTCAGGGAATTTTTGAGAGCACAAATGGGTCAGCACTAAGCAGCTTTTCAATCACCTTGTTCTAGGATCCTTATTTTAGAATGACCCGGGATGTGGCACCTAGAATTGGACAGCCTAAACCAGCCTTGCTGCACTCAGTCTTTTTCCCAGCCCTGCAAGGAGCACAGACAAAGATGAGTGCTAGTGATCCAAACTCCTCTATCTTCCTCACTGATACACCCAAACAAATCAAGACAAAGGTAAGAATCTGAAAAACCTGAGAGCACAAAGCTGTAGAACAAAAAGGAGTGGTGGTCCTCATGGTTACAGTGACAGTCTTAAAATGTTTTCTTTAGGTGTATCTGCATCTTTTCCCCTTGCCTTTCATGGCAAAACTTCTTCAGGAATTGACTGAACTATGCATATTTAATTAGGCTATCAAATACCATTTTTGCCTTGCCAGGTAGTGCAACAGGACAAACATTAGCCAGAATGATGTACAAAACATCAATGTTTTTTTATCTGATATCTGCAGAGCAGTAGTGTAACAATAGGAGCTGTGGAGACTCATGCTCTAAAAATAACTATTATGTTGCCATAGTTTTTAAATCCGACAGTCCATGATGTAAATTAAATAAACAGCTCCTTCTCCTAACTGCCTTTCAATGCTGGGAGCACCAAGCACTGCACATTGTCAGTTACAACATGTCAGACTTTTCCTGGAGATCTACTGCTGCCATGCACTCCTCCCTTCATTTCACAAATAGTTACATAAAATTTCAACTATGTTTTAGAAAGGGCCTTTTCTTCTATCTGATTATATTCCTAGTGCCTTTTTGAGCTCAAGTGAAAAATCCCTCTCATCCGGTGTCAGATGATATAATGTTACAGTATTTTTAAAAAATAAATAAAAATCTGTGTTTTGGAAAGGCATGTCTGGGCATAACCAGACATGAAATAATTACCTGTCAAAACAGGAAAAAAAGATGCATATGTTGTTTCTGCTAAGTGGACTTGGATTAATTCTCTTTATGGTTCCATCTCATAATGATTCATTATCTTATGTAGGAACTGATTAAGCAGTACAGTTTTGAAGAATTGAAATTCTTCCTGTGTTTGGATTATAGAAATGCCAGGTTTTTTGCACAGTTACAAGGGTGCTGTTAAAAAAAAAAAAAAAAAGCATAATTTCATAAGTATTGTAGCTAGGAATTGCAAAGAGATGCAGAATGCCATGACCAGTTAATGAGTCCTATTTCTGCTACCTTTAAGCAAGTTAGAAAAGTGATAATTATATCTGCTAGAAATATAAAAACTGTAAAGAAAAAAAAATCTGAAAATCATGGTACGTACTGAGTGATGCAGGACAAACTGAGATTTATTGCAGCTTCTGAAGCCCATCAGAAACAAGTCTTCATAGAAACAGCTTGAGTGAAAGATCACATATTGTTATGACAAATAGATTAAAAAATGGACTAAGAAAGGTGACTGCTAGTGATGGATGAAGGTTAAAAATGAAGCACCACTGCTGCACAAACATTACCATTTACTCCATTTTTCAGCTTGCCAGTACATTGCTAAATAATGAGGTTCAAAACATACAGGTAATAGAAGATGAAAAATTGCTAGATACTAGGAAAGGCTGAGAAGCTTCTGGGAAATCAAAGGAGATGAATGGCAACATTCTAATAAACCATCTTTATCTCACCTATCAACACCAAATTACAGCTCAGTTATTTGTTCTTTGTAGAAAATGTTTTGGTTTGTGTTTATATTCAAAATCTTTACTAATTCAGGGAAAATATCATTGGATCACTGCAGATAAATCATTGCAACTCTCAGTCAACAAGTAGGTGCCAGAATATGTGGAGAAAAAAAAACTTTAATAAAGAGAATAATTTTTATAAAACAATGTTCCTTCGCTTAGCATATTGTATCAAATCCCTTTTCCCTTAATAAATAAAGCAAACTGGAGACATGAGGGACAGAAAAAAAAAATCACACTAAGACTTTCAAAATCTAATACAAAGGGAGGTGAAAGGAAGTGCAAAACAATATGTACAAACATAGCATTACAGAAACTGAGACAGCTATTCAGGATGTCCTGCATTGTAAGAATAGATGTAACGTGACAGAAGGTGGTTTATTTCCTTAAGATAGTCATCAGTGCATCACTTTGGTAGGTAATGCATTGCCACAACATCATCTGTAACATGCTGGCTAGAAATGCACTAGACAGTTGTACAGGGAATAAGAATGTTCAGAAATTGTAAATATATGACACTTCCTAAACACCAGAATTAAAATTAAGTTAAAAAAAATCTACTTTGTATGTTTGTGTGCCTCTTGGCTGTTGATGATAGTGAAAAAGTAAAAGAGCCAAATGAAAGCTGATCGTGTGGTTGGGAGATACCTTTTTTCCTCTTCCTGACAATTTTCTTTGAATTTGTAGAGAGCTTAGCATCTTCTGGTAATTCTACACGTGTGCTTTTAATAGACCAGTGGCTTCTAAATTTACTGGAAATGGGATTAGCAAGTAGGTCTGTTCACCAGTGCAGTTCATATACCCATAGGAAGCTATGCTAAAAAAGAGGGAGAGTGTCAGCACTTGCTCCATTTTCAGACTGAACAATTCAGTTAGTGTCTAATTTTAGTCCAGTATTTTGTAATCCTTACTTTTGCTTTCTCTTTTTTCCTTTTCCCTGAGAGAAGGTGACTAAGTTCTCTCTAGCATTTCTTCAAAATTCTCCATACCTTCTTCAACTCTTTCAAAATTAATTTCTTAATTAGTATCTTATTTGCCCATACATGAAGTACATTTCCTGCAAGCAGGTATTCTATCCACTAGACAACAGATTCAGCAAAAAGGTCTTAATTTTTTTTCCCCTCAATATTGGGTAATTCTTGATTTATTTTTGTTTTTATCATGCAGTCTGAGGAGTATGTGTATGGCCATTTTTCCCTGCTGGATTCTAATTTTGTGTCTCTACTTCAGGTTTAAGGCTCTGCATTAACTTAGAATCATAGAATCAGTCAGGGTTGGAAGGGACCACAAGGATCATCAAGTTCCAACCCCCTGCAGGGGGGCCTCATCCAGCCTGGCCTTAAACACCTCCAGGGACAGGGCCCCAACGACCGCCCTGGGCAACCCATTCCAGGGCCTCACCACTCTCATGCTGAAGAACTTCCTCCTTGCATCCAATCTGAATCTCCCCACCTCCAGCTTTGCTCCATTTCCCTTAGTCCTGTCACTACCTGATATCCTAAAAAGTCCCTCCCCAGCTTTTCTGTAGGCCCCCTTCAGATACTGGAAGGCCACAATAAGGTCACCTCGGAGCCTCCTCTTCTCCAGACTGAACAGCCCCAACTCCTTCAGTCTGTCCTCATAGCAGAGGTGCTCCAGCCCTCTGATCATCCTTGTGGACCTTCTTTGGACACTTGCCCCACTCGCCCTCCAGCTAGTTAATATAGCATGTGGGGGATCATGATACATGTCCATTTTTGATATACTAATCCAGAATTTAGTAGAAATTAGACAATAACATCATGATATTGTTTCAGATTAACAAGCATGCCTTCTCAGGAGGCAGAGATACTATTGAAGAGCACAGGAAGTATGGTGGCAACTGTGATGTTGATGTGTCTTTCATGTACTTGACTTTCTTCCTAGAAGATGATGACAGGCTTGAACAACTGAAGCAAGTAAGTAGCCGAGCTGAAGATAGTAATATTCATTCATTATCATGAGGACAAAGATGTAACTAAGTCCTCCTATTTACCTTCTCCATGAAGGTAATTGTGCTGTGCTCTCCATCCACTGCAAGTTTCAATATTGAGATCTTTGCTTTTGTTTCTTCTTTCTCACAGACCAATTTATCTCTTCTTTAAAGCTAAATAAAAAAATTAATGGCTTAATATAGAGCAATATCCCCACACACTTTTCATATGAGGCCACCGCAGGGATTAGTGTTTTAATTGTATAATATATTCTGCCAGTTCATTATGTGCAAGAAACCTAAATATTCTGCAAAACTAGAGAAGTTCACGTCTAAAGTTTGCCAGGTTATTGATGTTTTATCACAATGAATGTACTAGCTATGAGACACTGATCCCAAGCAAAAAACTGCTACTTAGAAGTTGCATTTTCCTTAAGCCTATCTGGCAGAATTCTGTCTTCAGAGGTAGTAGCAAGACATTTCACTTCCTTCAGCTATATGATCAGTACTAGGCAGTGTGTGTTCCCTGGAAGGTAATATCTGTACTGTGCTGTTGATAGTACCTATGTCACATTGTTTTATCCACCTTTCCTTACTGGAAACAGTTGCAAGAAAGTCAAGAACTACAATTTTTTCTCTTCACGCTAGAGCAGTTCTGGATAGCTACCAATCTTCATGCAAACTATTGTAAAATCCTTACGGAAATCTGGAGCATATTTGGCATATTGAGCAGTTTTCCATTAGTCTCTAACTACTGAACAATAGCGTAACTCTTGCTACAGAACTACAATCCCAGAGCACTACTCCTCAAAAAAAAAACCAAAAAAACAGAAATTACAACAGTTGAGTTCCTTTTTTGTTAACATATTTTATTGTTGCTGAGTGAGTATCAGCAACAGTTGCACCTTGAATTGTCAGTAGGAATGACTTCATCACAAGGGAAGGAAGGTAAGATTATTTATTGCCATTTCAAATCATAGCTGAATGGCCCTAGCCATGACTTCTAATCAAGGCTGAACCAGTCAGCTGTGAATCTTTCTTCTAGTTAAAGCATGTTCAGTATCACAGCAACTGAACAGATTACCAACTGTGGATATGACTACTAGTGTGAACCTAGAGTCTGAATGTCTTTGTGGTAAAAAACGATACATTAATCACCTCTAATCTCTTTCCCAAATGCAATGAGAGAAAAATAAGAGAATTTGTACCTCTCATTGCAATTTAAAAAAAAAGTGCGTAGGAATACTGGGGAGAAAAATAAACAGTTTTCTGCAAATAATTGTGAAGATTTCCCAATTAAATTCTTGTGAATGTAGCTTATTAGTCCATATTGCTCATCGCATATGAAATTGCCCAGCTGCCTTCATCTTTTGAAAGGCACCCAGCAATTCTGGAAGTCACCTTTTTTCAGAGTGATACCACATGATCTGCTAAGGCACATGTTTATTTTTAAGACATCCAAATCTGCATTTGCAAGGGGCGGGCTTTTAAAGAAACGCTTGTCAGTGAGTCTTTTTCCATGCAGCACCATATTTAACAGTCAACACTCTCTTGACAGGCATATACAAGTGGGGAATTGCTCACAGGTGAGCTGAAGAAAGTTCTTATTGAAACACTGCAGCCCTTGATAGCAGCTCATCAAGAGAGACGGAAGCAGGTCACAGATGAAGTAGTGAAGCAGTTTATGACTCCACGGAAGCTAGCTTTTGAATTTTGAAGAAATGTGTCTGTAACTTAAGACTCGATTAAACAAACTTGAGTAATTGTTGTCTTCTGCTGTATGTCATCACTCCCTCATTATGTACAGTCTGCAATTTGGTGCTTTATAAATACTGCTATTAGTAAGTCAATTACAATGAGCACCAGGAACAGGACAAATTAAATTGTGACTCCTATTTAAAATCAAAATATACAAGCAAGAATTCTTCTTGCAGAAAAGCATGTCTGTCGGCATAACACAGTATTTTATTGTATTACATGTTGAAGTTATAAATAAAACTTTCATTTTGATGATAAAGCCTAAATTGTAAATTGTTTTACATACGTACATAAGAGGTCATATATCAAGCTAATAAATAGTGGCTCTATTACTTGCCTTTTTTTCATCCTGTGTACCATGGTTTACTAGACTGCAGGTCCCTTTGGGCTATTGGGAAGATGCTGCACACAAAGATACTAAATTTTATAAATTAAAATACACAGTGACCTAGGCCTGGGATAAACACAGGAAGAACAAATACAGTTCTCAGCCACTCACACTGGCTTCCACAGTTGTTCCCCACTCATTTTGCAGCTCATCAGTAATTCCCATTTCTTGACACCAGCTGTATTTCAGTTACACCCACAGGAGGAGACATTTTTAGTCATCTGCACACAGGAGCTTGTTAGGAAAGCTGGGCTACTGTATTTTCAAACCCAGGGCTGACAATGGATGGTATCAACACTGCCTAACCATAAATGGTTGCTTGGTCTGACTTGTGAGCATTTTTTTACTGTCTCCATTCAGAGGATGTAGTGCCTGAAAACAGGGTCAGCTGAGAAGAATATAGCATAAATCAGTGATTGCAGAAAAGATTCAGGCAGAGCTGGGTAAATCACTACCCAGCAGGACAACACTCAGATAAAAATACTTCTTGCAGAGACAAATGATGGTAGGAGACTCTTAAGAGGCATCTGAAGAGGAATTCCAAATCAGGAGGGTTCAAGGACTATTTCTATTGTCAGGGCTTCCTGACTAAAAGTAGTTTGGTGCTGAATGCCTCAAGATGTAATGTGGTGTGGCAAGTTGCTTTGGGAGAGACTCTGGTACAGCATTAGGTCTTTCATTACGCTCCCCTTTAAGGTGACATACTCTGCTTCTGCCTGCTCTTTTAACTCTGTGCTTGGCTCAACACTTCAGAGCATTCTGTTGATTGTTTGACACTATGGATGTGAACTTGTCTGAAAAGCCAGTTGAAGGCTTAGATTTCAGGAGGACATTTCAAGAGATTTTTCCCTGCTCTCTGTCCAGAATGGAAGAGGTTCCCTTTATTCTTTTCTAGTAGCACTTGACAGTTTTTAACTTGTTCTTCTAGTACAGGGTTTACTTTTGTTGTGTCCACAGTAGCTGACACGTCCTGTCTGCTGCAAGATAATGGTTGCTGTATTCAGTGCCATGCTACCCAGTGGTAAAAGTGGCTGTATACCAAATCAGAGTCTTTCTTTTTCCCTCAAAAAAATGCCCTTTCAGCAGAACCTGACAGAATATATCCAGTCTGCTCCAGATCTCATCATCCAGCGATTAAAACAGAGACAGAAAACACACATGCTTCTATTGGGGAAGGATGAGCTAATTAAAGCATTTCTGGCTTCAGGGGTTTCCTTCTGAAGCAGTAGTGTGGCTGTTATTTCTTTTCAGTTGACATGTTGGAAGTTAATACATTTGTGAAAGAGAAATAATTGTTAGGAAAGTCAAAAATCCCTTCCAAATACACATTTGGCAAAAACATGTGGTTGCTCCTACGGGCTTGGTTCAAAGGGAGGAGAGCATGCACTTTAAAGTGTTGGAGGTGTAAATCTTAATCACGCTCTACAACTTTACAGTTCCCCTTTAACTTGTCTGGCCCCAGCACAGATTTTATGGCAGCCTTTGCCTTGAGAAGCAAAGTGGCTCTGCATCTATTGCTACCTTCCTTCCAGGATGAGAACAGATTGCCTCCAAAGCGGTGCCAGGCTCCGGGGAGAGCTGCTGTGCATCAGCCTCCGGCAGGGAACGGATGCTGTAGGGAATGGCGCTGCGCAGGGAGAAAATCACATGGTTTATGGGAACCTGTGCCTGGTTTCACTTTCAGTGCAGCCATTAGAACAGTTATGTAAACAGACCATTCCTGCTATTCATTAAATTTAATTTACTAGACAACATCTGCTTTTGGCCTACTGGGAACATGCTGCACGCAAAAAGATAGTGAATGTTACATAAATGATTACACAGTGTTCTTGGCCTTGTTTAAAAACAGGAAGGCTATAGATCCTTGAGTTGGACACGGGAGAAGGAATATCAGACTGGTTTTGCTTTTGTCGTTCTCTTTGACCTGGGCAAGTCACGGGAGTCTTACTGCAGTTTTATTTCTGCAGCTGTTTAACTCGTGTGAGAGTGCCTCTATCATCTTTCGATAACTTCCACTCTTAAAAGTTCCTTCATATTCTCAGGTGGCCGATAGTATGGAAACCCAATTTTTTAGATTTTAGTAATAAAAAGATAGTGTTAAATCGTGCTGTGAAAATTAAGTTGGTGCTGGACACAGGGACACTTTTGCTACTGTCTGTTGTGGTTTATTACACCAAGTAATTTACACTGAGTACTTATTTTAAGGTATATTCCAGTGAAGAAATGGACTTTATTAAAATATCTCATGTAACATTTAATTACTTACTTTCTAAAAAAGAGTTTGAATGTCTGTGCTAGGATTTATGGAAGAAAAAAATCAAATTATTAGCTAATTTAGTTTAATATGTACAGTACTGAATTCAAACTGTTAGGTCTTGTTCTTTATATAGAATAGAAAGTTGCTGGCTGAGGTATATCTTTTTCTACAGCAGATAAAACCACCTTTTAGAACACTGGTGGCTATTCATGTGTGATATTTGTAACACACTTTAAAATGTAAGAAATGCACGTGAATGAGGTTTAACAGGTTCTGTGCTGTAGTGCCTACTGGGCATATATTTGCCATAGCATTCTTAAAAAA
>VWZI01021252.1:20022-30267 GCA_013396835.1 Psilopogon haemacephalus | reverse complement strand
TTTTTTTTTTTTTTTTCCTCAATTCTAGTGTGGCTTGTTCTCATTCCCATATATCACAAAGCAGTTTATGCTGGAATAACTGCATCTACGATAGGCACTTATGTTGATGTTTGTGTAACAATGCATCAGAAACTGTTGACAAATAAATAAATGACAACAATAAAAAGATCCTTATCCTATATGGAACACCAACAGCGAACATGGGGTACATTCTGTCATTTCCTCTCAGAAAGAATGAAGACCACTATAAGGAACAAGGGCAAGGGCAAGGACAAGGGACAAGATGCCATCTACCTGGACCTTTGTAAAGCATTCGATGTAGGCCCCACAACACATCTTTCTTTCTAAGCCGGAGAGATACAGATTTGATGTGTAGACTGTGCAGTGAATAAGGAATTGGATAAATGATCACATCCAGAGGTTAGTTATCAACATCTCAATGTCCAGATGAAGACAGGAGACAAATTATTCCTGAAGAGGCTATAATGGGACCAGTTCTGTCCAATATATTTATCAATTATATTGGCAGTGAGACTGAGTGCACCCTCAGGAAAGTTGTAGATGATACCAAGCTGAGTATTGCAGTTGATAAGTCTGAAGGATGAGATGCTGTTCAGAGGGACCCAGAGAGGTGTGCTGAAGACAACATCATGAGGTTCAATATGACAAGATGGAAGGTCCTGCACCAAGGTTAGAACAATTCTAGATACCAGTACAGGTTGGGGAATGGTGAAACTGGAAGCAGCTCTGCAGAAAAGGACTTGGGGAATGAGAAACTGGCATGAACCAACAGTGTGCACTTATAGTTCAGAAGGGCAGTAACATCCTGGGCTGCAACAAAGAATCATGATCAGCAGATAGAGAGAGGTGCATCTCCCACTTCGCTCTGGTGTGTTGGGTTTGGCTAAGCTGGAGTTAATTCTTGTCAGAGCATTTTTCTAGTGCTCTGCTTTGAAGTGCTGTAACTGGGTATTGATAACACACCAGTGTTTTGGCTGCTGCTGAATAAGCACCCAGTCTGTATTTTTCCAACATTTTCCTGTCCCAAGAGTATGGTGAGGTTTGGGCAAGATCTTGGGAGGGGACACAGCTAGGCCTCTTGTCCCAAACTGACTAAATGGGTATTTAATACCATATGATGTCAGCTCAGATATATAAACTAAGTGAAAAGAGGAAATGTGGGGATATTTGTCCATGGTATCTGTTCTCCAGAGCAACAACTATGTGTAGAACCCTGCTTCCCTGGAGTAACGAACCATCACCTCCTGATGGGAAGTAGAGAATAACATCTCTGTTTGCTTTTGCTTCCACACATGGCCTTTGCTTGTGCTTCACATTATTAAATTGCTTCTATCTCATTATCAGCCTTTTGTTATATTTTCACCTCTCTGGTGTCCGTCTAAGAAGGGGAGCAATAGAATGGCTTTGGTGAGCATTTGACCCCCAGCCAAGGCCAAACCACCACATCTGGTAAGACCTCATCTGGAGTACTGCATCCAGCTTTGGAGCTGTCAACACAGAAAAGACATAGACCTGATGGAAGGGGTCCAGAGGAGGACCACAAAAATTATCTGGGGCCTGAAACCTGTCTCCTATGATGACAGGCTGAGGTAGCTGGGATTCTTCAGCCTCAAGAAGAGAAGGCTCCAGGAAAAACTAATAGCAGCCTTCCAGTACCTGAAGGGGACCCACAAGAAGGCTGGAAAGGGACTGTTTACAAAGCCCTTTAGTGATGAGGGTCGATGTTTTAAAATTAAATAATAGTAGATTTAAATCAGATATTAAGAACAAATTCTTTACCATGAGAGTGGTGGAACATTGGAACAGAGTGCCCAGGGAGGCTGTTGAGACACCATCTCTGGAGATATTCAAGGTCAGCCTCAACATGGCTATGAGCAACCTGATCTAGTGGAGGGTGTCCCTGCTCGCTGCTGGATGTTGGACTAGATGAACTTTAAATGTCCCTTCCAACCCAAATAATTCTATGATTCTATGAAGATGGAAGCAAGAATGAACATATATTACTGCATCCATGCAACAAGAACTAAATAGACCAAAGCCCATTTTATTGATTGTGGGTGATTGAAGAGGCAGAAATTATAAATTATGTAGCTTTTATAATTTCCAAATGCCCCACCCACAATCTGTGTGTAAATTAGTTTAAGTTTGGGTTCTAATTCGGTCAGGAAAAGTCTTCACAAGGATGCCTTTTTAGGTAATTCAGGAAAAATCAGAAAATTTGGAAAGGTTTGGGCATGAAACAGCTTTGCTCTACTTACACAGATGGGAGACTGTCTCTTTCACGGCAGTGTCCAGAGTCCAGTGCCTGCCGAAGTCCAAGATGACTGTAGGCATGGCTTTCATGGGGCTACAATCAGAAAGGAAGACAGGGGAAAGCCAGGGTGCTCCGTGGTATTCCCACGAATGGCTGCAGTTTACTGTTAGAGGCAGGTCCTGCAGCAAGAAGCCAGGATGCTCCTCAAGGTCCGGCTCAAAGTCCTTGCGAGATTCGTGTCTCCCGGTCCGTGTTCAGGTCCATGCAGGTCCCAGTGCAGGTCCCGGTTCAGGTCTGAGGGCAGGTCCGAGTGAAGGTCCGTGCAAGCACAAGTGAAGGTCCCAGTGAAGGTCCGTGCAAGTCCGACTCCAATCTGTCCAGCTGCTATATATATACTGGGGCGATTTGTTCCCTCCCTGTTCAAGCCCACGGAGGGTGGGAGAAGGCACTTCATACCTATTGCACTAAGCTTCCGGTGACAGAAGTGGAGAGGGAGGAAGACTGTTTCCTGCCCCATTCACACCTCTGGTGGGGCAGTGGACTTGGGTGTGCCCTGCCACAGTTCACACCCCATTCAAACCTCTGGTTGGGGCAGTGCCCTGTCCTGCCACACCCATATTTAAAAGGTCTAAAAGGATTGAGAGAAATTTTTAAATTGTGAAGAACAGTTGATGAGTATTTGCTGTTTCACACTGCACACAAATTGTAGATAGTCAATCAGAACTGCTTCTAAAAGCAAACAAAGAAAAGCAGTTTTATATAAAACAGGATTTTGTAACTTATTGTGTCAGTAACTTGTGGGTGTCAACTACATCAAGCAAATTCAAAAGATGATTAAACAAATTAACAAAAGCAAAGTATTTTCTAAATTCTAGAGAACAAACAAAGATGTAAATACTCTGAGTTCCAAGGCTATTCACTGTGTGAAGCTGGGAAATACTGGGTAAGCAATAATCCATGCATGTTCTACTTCTGGACTCTTCCAGACATTCTGTATAGGATACTGTTCTAGCTCACGCAAGCATTCAGAAGCTAGGATAGGTATGGAAACATAATTTTCCATGGCAGGCAATATAGATGCACTTTGCTAGTCTCATACACTGCCCTGTTTTTGCAACTGGGCCTGCATTGCCTACATTTACCATGTTTTTTCACCCTCTGTGTGAGTCCACAGATTCAGTGCAAGTGGATCAAACTAAGCTACAATCCTCTGATTATTTTTGTTTAGTACAAATGGAGATGGAGAAAGAAAGAGGTTCTGGCACTAGATGACATCTGATCATGGTCCTCTTTTTGAAGACAATTTACAGCTGCAGATAAGTTTTGCCCTCTTGTCATAAGTCTTTCTTTATGGCTGCCTAAACCTTGGTGAAGAGATATAAAAGTATAAAGATTTATTTATTGTTATAATAGGTGCAGTGAATATCTAGTTGGCAAATTGCTTAGGCAGCACCTCTTCTTAGGTTTGGAAGACTCATTTTCATTTCAAGCACTTTGGTTTTTCGGAAGGTGTCAAATCAGGAGTTGTTTTACAAATTCAAGCCTTCTACACATCTTAACCTGGTAGAACTTGACACTATGAATGGTTTAGGTTTACATTTCTAAAGGCATCTAGGTGCATTTCACATTCAAAACAGTTATCATAACCTCACCTTTTATGCCATTTGGTTAACATTGCCCAGAAAATTCTGTAAAGCTGACTTCTACAAACAGTGCCCTCTTGCAAACATCAGAAAGCCTTCCAGTCTCCTTAGTTATGATTAATGGGTCTATTCATGTGTGTAAAGTTATTAACAGACATATTCATAGAGTAAGATACCAAATCAATGAAGAATGAATTAGCAGATTACAATCAGTGTGCAGAGCTGATTGGGTTTTGCTCCAGATTAACTTTTTTACACTGGCCTAAATTATTTTTTGTAGACTACAAAAAAACCCAAATAAAACCCCAAAAAACAAACCAAACCAAACTAAAACAACCCAACAACACCCACCAAAACCCCAAACCCAAACCAATAAGACCATGAAATAAACCTTACAGCTGACTATTCAATCTGGTTGATTATTGTTTGTTTTTTTCCCCTCGAGTTCACACTGGCTGGCAGCTGAACTCCTATCCAGGTCCTTACTTCCTCCAAACTATCGGAAGAACAGAAGCAGAAAAATAGGAAAAACAGAAACAAAAAGTTATATGGGTTGATATAAACACAGGGACATGACACCAATTATTGTCATGGTCAAAATTAATGGGAAAATGAACTTAACTTATTGTCAGTTAAAACAGATTTGGGTAGTAAGAAACAAAATAGAACAACCCAAACAAATCCCAGACAAGACAAAACAAAACAAAAAGACAAATCTTAATGTAGTATCTTTCCTTCCACTTTATCTGTCTCCTGACTGTTCTACCTGCCACAAATAGCAGGGAGCAGTCATTGCTTGGCAGTTTCTCTCTGATACTCTTTCCCTCTCATAGTTTTCCTGCCTTCTGATGTGGACTCTCAGCAGGCATCAGCTCCTCAAGAACATCCACATGCTCTGGTGCAGGGTCCTCTCTGCACTGCAGGGCAGCTATCAAGTTCAGAGAAATCTTCTCAGCAAGCTATAGGGAGACCCCTGCTTTAGACCATGTATATCTCCATAACCTCCTCCTTTCTCTGTGTTTGCATGACTGTTTGTCACTATTGTTATTCATTCCCTCTGTCGGCTTTTTTGCTATTTTTTTAAAACATATTTTCACAGAGGCACCACCAGCATTACTGACAGGCTCTGCTATACTCTTTTGTGTGGCTTTTCCACGCAGAACTGGCTGGAACTGTGTCCAGGGCAGAGCAGCCTTTGCCTGTCCTCACAGAGGCTACCTCTGCAGTCCTCACTGCCTGCCAGCACTGGGCATGGACCGCAAATACATAGAAATCCAAAGCACAACGTCAAAAAGAGTGAGTGTGTTGAGAAGCGTTCATTCAGGATGTTCGTAGCACACAGCTTTCACTGTGCTGAGACAGTCATGTTTCTTGCTATTAAAAACAACCCATAAAAAATTCCATCATACACACACACAATCACATAAACTAGACTTCAGTTTCAAGGAACTTCTGTCTGATCTTTAAAAGAAACCCAGAGTTCCTGTGCCCCTAAATGTCAGCTGAAGTCTTAAATACACAAAGCTGTGGTGACTTTCTTGACATGGGTATCACTGGTAAAACTGTCTCGCATGCCGTTAGACAGCCTCACATTTTCTTCATCTACTAGCCCTTGCTTCACAGCTAGGTGATGCAGAACACAGAACACAGTACACCTTTCTTATGGTTATATGAAAAGACAAAACACCTTTTCGCCTGTTTCTCAACAAGGACAGAACTGGCCATTGTGCATTACACTTCAACAGAAAACCTGTATGTTAAATAGGAAGAAAAGCTTCAACCAGTGTCAGAGAAAGAGTTTAGGCAATAGAATAAAATGCCGTAAGAGCCTATGTAAACAAACAAATACTATTCAAGGTAGGATGTGATACCTGTTGCAGTTAGGGACAGGCGTTCTGAAGATCTCGCGTTGTAACGGAAAGATAGGAGCCCCTCCTTTTAGCCAATAGCCTTGAGTTAGGACGTAGAAAGACGGATGTGACGTTTTGTATGCTATAAAAAGCACTGCCACGTTTTAATAAACGCCATTTTGCCATTTTGCCTTTTGCTATCCATCATATTGATGTCTGTAGCGGATGGCCCGAGCAGCCTGGGTTTGGCTGTTCGTGTTGCCCTTGAACCAGGTCGTCACGCCTTCAGAGTAAGGCAACAATACCCAATTATTAAGGAAGCAAAAAGTCTCTGAAATCAACCCTTCCATTGTCTAGGGGATGGGGTAACTAGCTGGAGGTCTCTATTTCAGCTTTAATAAATGAGTATAGGAGAAGACTGCATTAGCAGTTTAAGGAGACACTAAGGGTACTAGCACAAAGCCATGATATTAAAAGGCAGAGCAGAGACAACATTATATTTACAATAAAATAAACATCGTTTACACATGTGTTACCCAGTTAAGTGAGAAGATGGGAAATGGAAGCAGGCACTCTCAGACTACATTTAGAAAAGATGTGTTTCTATGAACATTTCAACGTGCTTCGATTGAGACCTCTGCTACTTTCCTTTTCAAAACTGTAGAGTACAATGGGCTTGTGAATTGTAAAGGTTTCATCTACTTTGATGTATTTTTATTGAACATGACTTGCAGGCTTCAAATTTTAATATTCTATCCCTAGACTGCTGTCACTCACTATGTCACAGTTCTCAATTCACAGAGGTTGGGAGGAAAATGGCCCAGTATAATCATTAAACCACTTTGCTTATTATAGGACTATAATGCCAAAATTTAAATTTGTGTTTTATAATTTCCACAGGAAATTTTAAAATGGTATTTAAAATCAAAACCATGAACAAAATCAAGTTTCTTTTTCCCCCTTGTTGCTCTATGAGGAAAAAAAAAAAAAAGTTTTTTTTTTTTATTAGATTCTATTTCCCGAGTACTTGTTCCTCCTTAGTAACTTTTTCATCAAGGTTTCAGAAAAAAATTCACACCTTTCTTTCCTCCTCTGCCAAGACATCCAGTGTGTATGCTTTCAGATGGCAGCATCCTTCTTTGATGTCATTTTCATTGCAGCAAATTTCTGTGCCTCTGGAGGAGGTCAACTTATGGTTCTGTTATATCACTAATGAATATCCCATTACTTCAGCAGTAAATAGTATTTTAACCAGTCAATATTTGTGTTGTATTGTGCACACTACATTGAATCTTGCCCCTGGCAGTGAGCACATTTTATAGATGTAAATAGAGTGGTTTCTTTTGTCTTCTAGATATACAAGATTACAGTGGTGGTTTTGCTTTGGGTTTTTTTGTTGATTATTTTTATATCCACAAAGCTTTGTGTAATTAGATCATAAATTTTCCATGAAAAATGCATGTCAGTAGTATTGGGCAATCTAACTCTCTATATTATTTATTCAGTTTCTTTGGAGCAAAAGCTAAGTATATTGGATTTTGACTGGTTAAGAGTACTTGATCATTGTGATTCTATCTGGAAAAAAAGCACCAAGTTTTGGAAAGCATGAACTTTTCCAAGAAAAAGTTCAATTCGATATAAATTATTACGTTCACAGGGCTCCACAATAAAAAATATGGTAATGAGTTCAAGGAAGCACTAATTATCTGTATCAATAGTCTGTGAGTAGAAAAAAGCTTTTAATATATATTTCTTGCTAAATAGGATAGCCAGATAAAACTAAATAGAATGATATCTTCACAATATCTTAAAGAAATTGCTTTTGAATCACAGGTGAAATAGAAGTATATTGCATCCACTGCCATGAGCCTTCTAGCAAAAGATAAAAAATTCCTGTAAGTTTATTAAATGTTTGATGAACTGTAGTGTGGTGGTTTAAGCAGTTACCTGCCCCCCCACCTTTTGTAAACCCCGGGTAGGACTCAGGGCACTAGAAGTTAATAAATGAAGCTTTATATTTACAGCAATGCACAATATACAAGCAAATACTTACAAGATATAACACATATTTACAGATATATACAATGAAAAGGTAATACAGACACCACGCCCCTCCCAGAGACCAAAATCTCCAAGAGAGGGGTAACCAACCACCCCCTACCACCTTTCCCCCCTTCCCCAGTCTTATCTCACCACCTGTTGATGCTGCAGATAAGCGGAGATAGATCAGCCAGGGCGATTAATAGCAGGAAGAAGTTAGTAGTTTTAGTGAGAATTAGCTACCAAGGCAAAGACAAAAGGAGACCATGCAAAAGAGAAGCAGCTGCAGCCAGAGAGGTCAGAAACTGTCTGATATCTAGTGCTTTAGGTACAGTTCTTAAAATCAACTTTTTTTTTCTTTCTCAGTAAAACTCTGGTGAAGTGACATACTGTGTTTACCTCTTTCAGTCTAATTTTTCACTCAAATTCTCCAATTAAATCAAACCAGCACATGTATTTTTCTGGGAAGTTCCTGGTGGCTGTGTAAGCCAGGAATTTTGACAGAACTACTTTGGTTATTCCTCAAAATCTCACATCCCAATGTATATATATTTCTACTTCTGCCAATTTTTAAGATATTTGAACCTGAAACTGTTCTGTTGTTCTGCTGCTATTTAGAAAAAAATGCTGAATTCTCTTTAAAGCAGAAATCATCTGAAATTCTAGGGAAATTGATTTTTCCCACCTTCCCTGTCCTGCTTACTTCTGTCTTCATCCTAGATAACTTGATATGCATCATACTTTAAGGATGCTCAAACTAGTAAGAAATTGTATAGAACTGGAGGCCATTTAATCAGCCTCTACATTTCATCTATCATTCTGTCTACATTATATGGAAGAAAACTTTAAAACAGGAATCAAAACACAGCAAACCCATACTCAAGTAACATTATGTATAATATCAGTATTTTCAATAGAGAAACTTTTCAGGAAATAACTGACTTTGTCAGTTATGCATCCTCTGTATTAGTTAAATACTTTCATAGCCTTCAGTGTTTAATTATAACCTGATTAAGCCAAAACCAGTGTATATTCCCTTTCCTTAGCTTAAACATCTAATGTTAAAGGAAATGGAGATAGAGTGGAAGAAGGAGGGATGAATCTCCTAAAACATGTAATCTATACAATTAATAAAGTGAACCTAACAGTGTTGCTCCCTGGGCCCTGACAAATGCACCTGTCACTATAAACAGACAACTGATATAAAGTATGTGTCCAGATGCTTTCCCCTTCCATCACTGTCTCTATGTCTCTATATGTTAAAGAAAGAAATTTCTAATTTGAACTAATGGTGTGGGGGGCAGGGTTTTACATGTAAAACCATAATGTGCTGCAACACTCAGTGCTGCTTAGCCAGAAAAAGACAGTAAACACCAGAATTTTACATAAGTATTAAATAGAAGGAATACATGTACTCTCCTCCATCTGCTAGCTTTTAACTATAGTTTCATACATCAGTATTGAGCTGTCATTCCAGCAGACTTAAGACTTGTGTGATTGAACATTGATAAGGAAGTGATGCAGGTACTCCTGTACGTGCAAACTAGTCTGTGCCCTGATGATTAGAGAGGAGATGAAAACATTCAGTCCTCCTGCTGTCATTGACGTATTAATTCCTAGATGGAATGGCTGAAATCTCCCTGAAGATCCCTTTAAACTATCATCACAGAGATTGAGTCATATATCCAAGATAAAGAAAAACCTCCTGCCCTTTGAATTTCACCTTGTGTGACTTTTACAGCAGACATTTAACCCCTTAAGTGGCTTTGTTTTTCAGATTGTAAAAGAAGGTAGAATAGTCATATTAAGAACTGATTTACCTGTGTCTTTGTGTGACTGTTTCCCTGAAACAGAATCAGAGTTATAAGGAGAGGATTTTGCAAATGAGATGTTAATATCTAGGTATCTATGGAGATGAAAAGTGTTTATTGTAAGTCTTAAGTTTTATTTTGTGGACACTACAAAATAAGTCCTTCCTGAAATGTTTAACATGGATTTGGATTTGCCTCAGCTGGCAGGAATGTTTCATTGTTGGTGTAATACTTGGCTTGTTGTGTCAGTGCTGGTTGTATTTTCAGTGAAGCCAGCTGTTCCTTTTCTTTCTTATTTTTCCTTTGGTGTTTGCAGGAGTTTGAGATCAATGAGAAGTTTATCCAATTTTGAATTTATTTTCTTTTTATTCTCTCTAGGGGTCTGGCTATTCTGCCCTCTGAAACATCTGAATACATTTGTCTTTGGAGTAAAGAAGCCTTACTTCTGTCTCTGCATTAGATGATCTTCATGGCTGTAACTTGTACTCCACAGTTGTCCACAAAGTGTCATATTTGGTGTTTGTTTTTTTGCCACATAGGGTGATAGCTTCAGAATAAATTTCCTGGGTAGTTGTATAGAATTTATATTTATCCTCTTTTTTTTTTTTTTTTTTTTTTTTTATCAA
>VWZI01021252.1:0-11388 GCA_013396835.1 Psilopogon haemacephalus | reverse complement strand
GCTGTACATATAAAGCTTCATTTATCAACTTCCAGTGTTCTGAGTCATAGCTGGGGTTTATATCAAAAGGTGGGGGGGCAGGTAACTGCTAAACCACTACAGGTACATGTGTGCTACTCATAGCAGTGGAGTAGGAATTTTGAGATGGTCCTTTGGCTCCTTTGTGGCAGTGCATTTTATGGCAGTGTCTGGATCTGCAAGTTATAATCCAGCAATGGATCAACATGGCACAAAGTCGAATGTGAGTAAAACCACCAAACTCCAAAAATGACTATAGACACAGCTTCCATGAGGCCAAGATCGTGGGGCAGTGCAGGGAAAAGCTGCAGTGCTTGGTGGTGTTCCCACGAATGGCAGCAGTTTACAGCAGAGGTAGAACACTGTAGCAGGGAGCCAGGATGGGGTGGTCAAACAGTGGGAACCATGAACTTTCTCATCACCATTCTTCCAGATGCTCCTCAAGATCCTCCTCAAGGTCCAACTAGACAACGTGTCCAGTTGCCATAAATACATAAATATATATATGTGTGTGTGTGATTTGCTCTTCCCTGTTCAAGCCCATGGGGGTAGGGGAAGGATCTTTACACCTGCTTCTTTCCACACTTCAGACCGCCGGAGGGGTGTTGTCCTGGTATGGGTGTGATTAACACCCTAGAGTTGGTTCAGTTCCTGGAGTCTCTCCTCCCCCTTCTGTACAAGGTCTGGGAGGGGTTGAGGGGCCGGGGGCACACCACATGGCCCCGGGACCCAGGGAGACTCGGGCTGCACCTATTTTGAACCAATTGGTCAGTTAGATAATGCTGGATACCTATTGGTCAGTTTCACGCGCCCCTAGGGTATTTAGGCAGGGTCCAGCGACCGTTAGAGGTTCTTCTTCGTCCTCCCCATCGTGCTGTGAGGAGTTCCAGCCACGTGCAGCAGCAAAGGCAGCAGTGGCATCGCAGCTTTACAGAGAAGTGGCAAGGCTAAAACCTCTTTCTCTCTGTCTCCTTCTCTCTCTATCCGGGGATAAGTCGGTCCTTCTTTCTTTCCCTCCTTCTTGGGAAGAAGTGTTGTTTTCCCCTCGCGCCCCACGGGTTTTATAGGCACGACTGGGGTCTGTTTGTATGTAAGCTCTCTGTTCCCTAAATTCTGACGGTTAAACTGTTTATCTGGCGTTTTAAGCAATTTGTGCATTTGTTCCTTGCCAACCGTGTATTCAAAGAACCCGGGGGACTCCAGGACCCCCCTCTGCAGATATCAACACCAATTAAATTGATATCCCACGACAGGTGTGTGTTGCGATTATTAATACTTTAAATTATTAATAATCACAAATTTCTGGGAAAATTTCCCCAGGGTTCTTTTGGATGTTCAGTCAGCAAGGTAGTTGCACAAAATTGATTACAAACACTGAATTAAACAGTTTAAACAGTTTAAACAGTCAGAACTTAGAAAAAAGGGAGCCTAATAACAAGAGAAATCCTAACTGCATCTAAAAATACTCACAAAATGCAATAGGTAAAGAGCGTATCCTGAAGAAAGGAGAAAAAAAAAAAGGGTTTTGCCTTTGCTGCTGCTGTAATTTGCTGTAATTTGCTGTAATGCTGCAATGCATGCTGCGTTTGCGGTCACAGCGTGGCCGCTGTGAAAGAGGTGCAAAGACATCTGCTGATTGCCTTTACTTAAATACCTTATTTTGGAGGGTGAAACTGGCCAATAAGCAATTAGCGTCCATTGTTTGGCCAGTAGATTCAAAGTCCTGCACCCAGGGGTTGACCCTAACACTTTGAGGGACAGCAGAGACCACCTGACTTGTCATGTGACTTGTTCATGTGGCATGGGGCTTCTTAGTTCAAAGCCACACTTTCTGTTCACCTGCTACCCCTGGGCCTTACAACAGGAGGAGGAAAGAACAGGAGTTGAACTAAGGCTGGGCAGAATTTATGCCCTACCAGGACAATGTGTGAATGTGAAAAAGTTTTGTGCTCCACTCAAACCTCCGGTGGGACAGGGTGTGTGCCCCGCCACAGTGGGTGGCAGAACAGTGGAAGAGACTGCCCAGGGCGGTTGTGGATTCTCTCTCTCTAGAGGCACTCAAAACTCATCTGGTCACATTCCTTTGTGATCTGGTATAGGTGATCCTGCTCTGGCAGAGGGGTAGGAGTAGATGATTTTTGAGATATCTTCTAGCCCCTGACATTCTGTGATTCTGTGATAGGTGGCAGGTACAGACTATTGGTACCAGACCAGTTTCTTCCCACAGAGGCTTGCATCTATACTAGATTGCATTGTGTGGGAGCAACAACTTAATCAGTAACTTATTATGGAGCAGATCAAAGTCCTTGAAGGTAAAGGAGTCCTGATTCCTCATGACAATGATGAAACAGATAGTGCTCTTTGAATCTCTTCTGACACAGAGCCACCACCTCTGCTGTGCAGCCACAGGCTGGGAAGTTCCCAGCCAGATCTATTGCTCAATGCTTACACTTTATCCACCTACAAGTGCAGCCTCTCTCAAGGAGAGACCAATAGGCTTTGGAAGCCTTCCCAGAACCATGGCAAGATAGCCCAAACTCTTTAACCAGCAGCTGGGCTTCAGGTACTGAAGACCTGCTTATTCAAGAGCCATGAGAAGCATGCCCCTGCTGGGTCCTCCAGATAGTGCTTCCCCATCCCAGTTCAACCTAGTCCACCAGTAGCACAGCTCTTTTCCCTGCAAAAACTGGGCATATTTGTTCTGTTTTATTTCTTTTGTTTTTTTAAACAGCTTAATAAAATTGTTTTGGAAGGGAAGAAAAGAAGTCACACTGGTGATAAGTAATTTATTGAAATAAATGAGACATCTGATAAATCTTTCCACAGGAGGTTATGTTTTTCCAAATACCTCCTTTTATTTTTTTTTTTTTTCCCCTGGTTGCTTTGGCTCTTTTACTGTGGGGGACCTCAGCCATCTAATCAGCAGGCAGCACTCCACTGAGACCTCTGAAACCTTTTGGTAGGTATAATGGAGTCTCCTGCTGCCTTCTGCATGCAGCTGAAAGCATCCCATTCCACAGCCTTTGGGTCTTCCATAGACTCTATTATGGAGGCAGGGAATTAATGTGGCCAAGTAAAGAATTATTTAAAAAAAAAAATTATTTGCCTGAAAACTCTGACCCAAAACTATATACAGAACTAGTTTAGGTTTATTTACAACCTCAATTCAATCAGGAAAATCTTCAAAGGATGTTATGAACAAATTTAAAGATTTAGGAAATCAGAAAATTAAAAGTCTAAGCTACAAACAGAGTTTTACCTCACCATCAATCAGGCTGAGCAGAGAATTGAGGGAAGAGCAGGCTTTACTCATGGAGGTGAGATAGGTATTCGGCAACGATCCCTTGCTGTATTTCTCTGGTCAGCTGCCTTCTGACACTGCAAGCAATATCCAATCACAAATCCAAATGGCAAAAGTCCAAGGCAGGTGGAAAAGCCACCAAACTCAGAAGTGTCTCAAAACAAGGCTTCCACAAGACAGATTTGTGGAAGAGACACTGCCTCAACAGTGGCAGGAGACAGCCAAACTGCTAGGATCTTCCCTGGATGGAATAGCAGCCACAAAGGTGGCTGAAGTATCATCTCAGAGTAGCCAGGTCCAGGTGCTGATGGCAGCTCTCTCAAATGGACCCAGGACTTGCCAAGTTTGCAAGACTCACAGAATGGTGCAGAAATGGGGGACTATACAAAAGCAGGGGCAGTGCAAAATGTGAAATATCATGACAAGAGCTCTTTCAAGGCTGGGAACTCTTTCAAGGCAGGAGCCTTGTGCGTTTTCCCTTGCTCTATTTATGCTTTTCCAGACAAAGTGTCGATTTGCCATTTTATACTGGGCATGAAGGACTTAACAAACTACCAGCCAAATTCCCAGTGCAGACTTCCACATGGGTTAGCTGGCATATGAGGAAAGACACTGTGGTGGTTTGGCAGTTATCTGCCACCCGCCCACCTTGGAAATAACCCAGGCTAGGACTCAGTTGGCTGAAAGTTAGTAAATGAAGATTTATATTTACATCTATGCACAATATACAAGCAGATATTTACAGATATATGCAGTAAAAAGGTAACACAGAAACACCACACCCCTCCCAAAGATCAAAGTCCCTAAGAGGGGTTTCTAGTCACCCCTACCACCTTCCCCCCTTCCCCAATCTTATCTCACCCTCTGCTTCATGCAGCAGATAGGTGGAGGTAGATAGGCCAGGGGGTTAGTAGCAGGAAAGAAGTTAGTGGAATTATTCAGTTCACCTGCAAAAGAAGCAAGCCATGCAGGAGGAGACACAGCCCAGAGAGTTCTTAAACCATCTGACTTTTTTTTTCTTAATTTTTTTTTTCTTTCTCAATAAAGCTATCAGGGAAGTAGCATCATCGATGATTCCCTCTCTCAGCCTATAGTCTAATTTCTCATTCAAATCCTCCAATTAGTTCAAACCAGCACCGTTACCTTTTGCTGTTCCCCTTTCAAGCCCATGGTGGAGGGGGAAAGCAGTTTTAGCAGTTTTCATAACTTCTTCTCCTCCCCATCCCAACCTGCAGGGAAGGGGAGAAGGAAGGAACTTGTACTGCTCTAGGACAGACTCCCACTGTAATCCTCACACATT
Organism: Psilopogon haemacephalus; assembly: GCA_013396835.1. Lineage (NCBI taxonomy): Eukaryota > Metazoa > Chordata > Aves > Piciformes > Megalaimidae > Psilopogon > Psilopogon haemacephalus. The sequence goes on along the minus strand of VWZI01021252.1, from coordinate 6,769 downwards.
TCTGCCAGCCTCTGCAAAACATCCCCTTGTAACAGCTGAGCACTTCCAAAACTTCTTGCCTTGAACATGCAGGTACTGCCTCAGCCCTGGAGGTGGTGACCCAAGACATGAAACCTGCAAGGACCCTGCACAACATTTCTCTAGCTCTCCATGGCTCAGCAGAAAATGTACAGGGATCCTGGTGGACACACAACTATATCAGCAAGGTGCCCTTTTCTCAGAGAAGGCTGATGATATCATGGGCTGCAGGAGAGCTGTTAGATGTAATACTTTGCTCTGCTCATCACTGGTGAAAGCACAAGTGGAACACCGTCCTAGTTTAGGACCATCATGAGAGAAGGCTCATAATTACGAGGAGTTGACCAACAGATAGAAGGAGGTTCTCCTTCCCCTCTACTCTGCCCTGATGAGACCTCATCTGCAATATTGTGCTTATTTTTGGGCTCCTCAGTTCAAGAGGGACAGAGATCTACTTGAAAGAGTCCAATGAAGGGCTACAAAAGTGATTAAGGAGCTGGGGCATGTCCCCTATAAGGAGAGGCTGAGGGTCCTGGGACCTTATGGTTTGGTGAAGAGAAGATTACAGGGGGTCTAATCAATATTTATAAAAATCTGAGGGCTGGGTGTCAAGAGGGAGAGGACAATCTCTTTTCAGTTGTGCCCTGTGATAGGATAAGGGGTAACAGGTATAAACTACAGCACAGGGAGTCCATCTCAGAATGAGAAAAGACTTTACTGTAAGGGTCATGGTGCACTGAAACAGACTCCCCAGATGGGTTATGAAGTCTCCTTCTCTGGAGAATTTCAAGACCTTCCTGGAGACCTTCAAGACCTGTCTGGATGTGTTCCTGTGTGACCTGCACTAGATTCTATGGTCCTGCCCTGGCAGGGGGTTGGACTTGATCTATGGAGGTCTATTCCAACCCCTAACATCCTGTGATGCTGTGAACAGCAAGAGGGATGTTGGAATGGAGGTGATTGTGCTTCATTCTTCTTTTTACTTGGTAGGCTACACCCACTGTAGTGCTCTGTTAGAACATGCCAATTTTAAGGGGAAGAAATGCTGGCAAGATCCTGTGGCCTGTCACTCTGAGATTTGCTCACCACAAACCATGGTCTCTTGATATAATAAAAAAACAGGCAAATACTGGGGAAATACAATTTAATTAAAGCATTTTCCTCTAGAATGAGGCATGTGCAACAGCCGAGGAAATATTTTGTTCTCAAATTTCATAGACTGATATATTTTTTTGCCTTTCATCAATTTGGTTTTGATGCGTTATCCTTCCTGAATTCTCAAAAATTTCCCTGAACACCATAACCTTGCTGTAAAATTAATTTTCCCAGTTTTCTTTGGAGTTTTAGGTGTGTGTCATCTCCTTCTATAGATCTGGGTATGTCAAATTAGTGTGATTGTAATGGAGAGGTAATTAGTTAATGTGAAATGATATTTTCTTCAAAATTAATATTGTATACTATATATTTCATAATAATCAGGTTCCTTTGCAACAGTCATGGAAACATTATATGGATAACATAGGATCTAGAATGATTAAGAAATAACTTGCAATAATAGAATATTAACTCAATTGAACAGGGAGAGGAGGTTCTTGTGGCTAATTATATCGTTTGCGCCTTAGATGGACTCAGGAACCTCCTTTCTGCTTATGGCAGAAGGCAACTGGTAAATTACAAGAGGCTTTAAGTATTTACTCACAAAAAATAGCTCCTGACTTGTGGGGCTATCTACAATTTCAGGCAGCACCCCAACACTCTCAGGGAGTTCTGTTGATACCTTGTCAGCCATCGCAGCTTCAGATTCTACCCAGGCTTCACAGGTTGCTGGGAAAAGGAGGCAGACGATCTCTGACCTGGTCCTGGTTTCTCTGGGAGTCCTGTGTGTCACTTCCAGGGCTCCTCGTCTTGGCAGGTGTAGGCAGGATGACTTGCAATGTGCAATTTTGGCACAGAAGTCATGCTGGCTATGCAGGCCTATTGTGTGGAGGCATTTAGAGCTGATTCCTGGTAAACTAAAATCAGCCATTTCAGCAGAGCTAACTTATAAATTAGCAAAGCATAATGTTGCAGAAGGCAATGGCAGCAGGCAGCAGTAGCGCAAACCAAGCACGAATATGATGACAGACCGTGTTGTATTATCTGCTCATCTGTTTTTATCAATGGAGCCCAGGGCTAATGGGCCTTTGGACACAGAATAGCCAAACAGAATGGTGGTTAGCTGAGATTGACCATATTAGGTGAAGCCATACACTTGCTTTACACAAATTTGGGGAAAAAATAGGCCTTTCACAAGGCAGACCCAAACCAAGTATAGGCACCTTCTTCATCACAGGATATAAATAGGAGTAAAATGAGTCTGGGCAAGCCAGAGTCCTTAGATCAGTGGCTCCAGGTTCTTTGTCTTCTTTCCCACAGTTTCTTCTCCCAAAAACAGAAGGAATCATAGAATCATAGAATGGTTTATATTGGAAGAGACCTCAAAGATCATCCAGTTCCACCTCCTAATAGAACAGGTCGCTCAAGGCCTCATCCAGCCTGGCCTTGAACACATCCAGGGAGGGAGCAGACACAACCTCCCTGGGCAACCTGTTCCAGTGACTGACCACCCTCACTGTGAAGAACTTTCTCCTAACATCTCATTTAAATATCTCCTCCACCAGCTTAAACCCATTACCCCTCATCTTGTCATAACAAGACCTTGTGAACAGTCCCTCCCCAGCCCTCCTGTAGGCCCTTTTCAGATATTGGAAGGCTACTATAAGGTCTCCTCAAAGCCTTCTCTTCTCCAGGCTGAAAAGCCCCAACTCTCTCAGCCTCTTCTCATAGCAAAGGTGCTCCAACCTTCTGATGATCTTTGTGGTCCTCCTCTGGACTCTCTCAACAGTTCCACATCTTTCTTGTGGTGGGAGGTCAAGAACTGCACACAGTACTCCAGTTGGGGTCTGACAAGAGCAGAGTAAAGGGGGAGAATCACCTCCCTTGCCCTGATGGCCACGCTTCTCTTAATGCAGCCCAGCACACGGTTGGCTGTCTGGGCCGCATGTGCATGCTGTTGGCTCACGTTGAGCTTCACATCCACCCAGACCCCCAGGTCCTTTCCCTCAGAGCTGATCTCCAGCCATTCGCCACCCAGCCTGTATTTGTGCTTGGGATTGCACCGACCCAGGTGCAGGACCTTACACCTGGCCTTGTTGAATTTCATGAGGTTGGCCTGTGCCCACCTTTCCGGCCTGTCCAGGTCCTTCTGGATGGCATCCCTTCCCTCTAGCAAATTGACTGTGCCACACAATTTGGTGTCATCTGCAAACTTGCTGAGGGTGCACTTGATTCCTCTGTCCATGTCACTGGCAAAGAAACAGCACTGGTCCCAGCACTGACCCCTGAGGGATGCCACTTGTCACTGGTCTCCAGTTGCACACTGTGAAATGGATCACCACTCTCTGCATGTCACCATCCAGCCAATCCCTGTCCAGTGAGTTGTCCACCCATCAAGTCCATATTTTTCCAGTTTGGTGACCAGGATGTCATGTGGGACAGAGTCAAAGGCCTTACTCAGGTCCAGGTATATGACATCAGTTGCCCTTCCCTTGTGAAATTTGTTAGGCATGATTTGCCCTTGGTGAAGCCATGCTGGCTACCATCAGACCCCTCTGCTTTGTTTGCCATCTACTGCAGCAGAGCCTTTAGAAGGATCTGCTCCATGATCTTGCCAGGCACAAAGGTGACATTGACCGGTCAGTAGTTCCTGGGGTCATCCTTTATTCCCTTCTTGAAGATGGGTATTATATTTGCCCTTTTCCAGTCATCAGAAACTTCACCAGTCTGCCATGACCTTTTAAATATGATAGACAGTGGTTTAGCAACTTCATCTGCCAGTTCCCTCAGGACCCATGAGTGGATCTCATCAGACCCCACAGACTTGTGCATGTTCAGATTCCTTATGTGCTCACGAACATGATCTTCAATTGCAGTGGGCAGATCTTCCTTCTCCCAGTCCTTGCTTTTGCCCTCTGCAATTTGGACATAGTGGCTGGAGCACGTGCTGCTGAAGACTGAGGCAAAGAAGTCATTGAGCACCTCAGCCTTATCCATGTCCCCTGTCGCCAGCTCTCCATTTCCCTTCTGGAAGGGTCCCACGTTCTTCCTAGTCCTCCTTTTTTCACTGATATACCTGAAGAAATTCTTATTTCCCTTAATGTCTCTAGCCAGATTCAACTCGAGCTGTGCTTTAGCTTTCCTAACCTGAACTCTGCTTGTAGGAACAATGACTTTGTATTGATTGCAGGTTACCTATCCTTACTTCCACTATCTGTAGGCTTTCTTCTTGCGTCTAAGGGTGTTCAGGAGCTCTCCATTCATCTCTGTAGGCCTCCTTGCATTCTTACATGCCTTCCTCTTTTTTGGGATGCTTTGCTCCTGGGCCTGGAGGACCTCTTTTCCTGGGCCTCCCTCCCTTTCAGAGTTTTTCCCCATGGCACCCTGCTTAGCAGATTCTTGAAGAGATTGAAGTCTGCTCTTCTGAAGTCCAGAGCAGTGTTTGCTGTGCACCCTCCTTGATGCCTTGAGGATCTTAAACTCTACCATTTCATGGTTGCTCCATCCAAGGCTACCCTTCAGCTTTACTTCACAATACTTCACCAGCCCCTCCTTCTTGGAGAAGACTAGGTCCAGCACAGAACCTTTTTGTTTTGGGTTCCTCTACCACTTGAAACAGGAAGTTATCATCAATACATTCCAGGAACCTTATAGATTGCTGGTGCTGTGCTGTGCTGTGTTGTCCTTCCAACAGATGTCAGGGTGGTTAAAGTCCCCCATGAGTATCAGAGCCTGTGAGCATGAAGCTTGTCTTGTTTGTAAAGGGCCTCATCTGCTTCACCTTCCTGATCAGGAGGTCTGTAGCAGACTCCTACGGTGATGTCCCCTTCCCGTGCCTTCCCTTTAACCGTCACCCATATGCTCTCTGTTTTTGTGTTAGGTATCCCTAGGTTGAGCTCCATGGATTCCAGCTTATTACTGATGTAGAGGGCTACACCGCCTCCTCTTCTCCCCTGCCTGTCTCTCTTGAAGAGTCTATACCCATCTATCTCTGTGCTCCAATCATGAGATCCATCCTACCATGTCTCAGTGATGCCAATGACATCATAACCCTGTAGACTTGCATATATTTGCAATCTTCCTGTTCCCCTTGCTCCTTGTGTTAGTGTAGAGGCATTTCAGTTGTGCCTCTGTTGGAGCTGCCTTACTCACAGATTTTCCTTTATCCCGTTCTTTGAGCATTCTTTCCTCAGTCAGTACTTGGACCTGTGCATGCTCAGACAAATCTGTAACTACTAGCCTATCTCTACTCCTCATGTCATTACTACCATGTGAATTACCACTTGGTGTTTCCCCTTTGGCAGATAATACCTGAGGCAGATATGGCCCATCTCTGCAGAACCCTGGATGCACTATTCTGTCTCCAGGATGCTTCAGAGCAGCAGGTTGAGAACCATCACCAAACCCTCATTGCTCCCACACTGATCTGTCCTCCCACACCTTCCCACATGGAGGTCTGATTACTTTGTTCCCCTCCTCCTTCACATCCCATTTAAAGCCCTGTCAACTAGCCCTGCTATCTCCTCTGCAAAGACCCTTTTCCCTCTTTGAGAGAGGTGTCTCTTGTTTGGTGTCATCAACCCTGGTGCTGTATAGGTTGTACCATTACCAAAGAAACTAAATTTATGGTGGTGACGTCATCCGTGAAGCCACGTATTAAAAGACTGCATTCAGCTGCTTATTCCAGTGTCTCTGCCATTGGTTGGAATAACAGATGAGAAGATGATTTGTGCCCCTGAATTCCGTATCATCTGTCCCAAGGCTCTGAAGTATTTTTTAATTTTTCTGGGACTACCAGTCGTTATTTCCTCTCCTCCTACATGGAATATCAATAATGGGTAGTAGTCCATAGAGAAGACTAGTTTAAGAATTTTCTTAACAACATCCTTAACCCAGGCCACAGGTAGGCAACACAACTCCCTGTGAGAGGGGTCAGCCTGGCATATTGGTTTTTTTGTTCCTCTCAGAAGTGAATACCCTACAACTATGACTCTCCCTTTCTTCTTTGTTTCACTAGTCTTAATCTTAATTGTCAGGAGAGGTGATACACCCTGGGCAACAGAGCACATAAATGTTTCCCCTCTATCCTCCTCTTCCTGATCCTCAGTTATTAGAGCCCTGTATCTGTTATGCAAGGGGAGCTGGTATGACCAAGAAGATTGAGAGCTGGCTCTTCTACCCTTGAGGGAGAGACCTGCCTCCACTTCCCCTCATCTCCTGGGTCTCCTCCTTTACCTGTTTTAGCAGGGGAACGAGAGGAAACTGAATCCCTTGCTACCCATTCAGTCTTCACCTACTGCCCCTCCCTTAGGCATTGTATAGTCTGTCTCTGCCAGTCAATTTCCCCTTCACAATCCCATAGAGATATAGCCTCTTGACTTCCTTCTTAAACCCAGCCACCATACTGAGCAGATCACTCACCTGCTCACACCTCACACAACTTTCATACCCACTACTGTCCATTCCAAATGTTAGGGTCAGGCATTCACTGCAGCCAGGGGTCTGGACACCCACAGATTTGCATGAGGCACCAGTCTGGGTGCCCATAGTTCTCCTAGCCTTAATATTTGCCCAGGTTTCAACCATGGCTTAAGCTTTGGTGGTTTTTTTCATGAGTTTGGATGTTTTCTTTTTTTTTTTTTTTCCCCCGGTATTT
>VWZI01021251.1:59588-77603 GCA_013396835.1 Psilopogon haemacephalus | reverse complement strand
CACCCTCTTCTGCCCTCCCCCCTTGGACAAAACTCAGCACATTTCGGTTGCTCTCACACATAGAGAGCAACTCCACCACCTTGTCTTGCTGGTCTATCCTTCCTGAACAGAACAGAGCCATCCATAACAATGTTCCAGTCATGGGAGCTGTCCCACCGTATTTCAGTGATGGCAATTACATCATAGTTATTCAGCCTAACACAGATCTCCAGCTCCTCCTGCTTATTCCCCATCCTCTGTGCAGCTATTGGCTTTCACTCTTGCAGTCTGACCATTTCCAGCCACTTACATGGCCACCAACCTAGCAGTAAGCTCTGCATGTGCTGATTTCTCATTATGTGATTCCCATGGTCCATCTTTGTAAGAATTTAAGAGTTCTTGTGTGCCCCCAGCAAACTGCAAGGTAACAGGCTGAAGGCTCTTATTGGCCTCCCACTCTGGTGAGCCATCTCTTGCATCCTCTCCAACACACAACTCATTGTTATCTACCTCCCCTGAGATACCACTGGAGCTGATACATGGCCCTTGGGCTTGTCTTGGGCTTGCTTATAGTAAGCCTGGCTTTCAACCTCCTCCACTTCCAACCTAGTTTAAAGCATGATTAATGAGCCCAGCCAACCCCTGCAATTTAAACCTTCTTCCATTTGGAGAGAGGTGCACCCCATCTGCTGCCAGCAGACCTGGCATCATGTGGGGGACCCATAGTCAAAAAAGCCAAAGTCCTGCTGGAGGCACCAGTCTCAAAGCCAAGAGTGGAGGAGGTGAGTCCTTCTCATTCTTTTGAGTTAGTCCTTTCACAGCAATGACAGAAGAGAATATTACCTATGCTCCCACTGCTCTTGACCAGTTGACTCAAGGCACTGAAGTCTCTCTTTATAGCTTTTAATTTTCTTCTTTTGTGGTCATCATTGCCTATCTGGAAGGTTAACAATGGGTAGTACTCTTTGGGCCATACCAGAGAGGGAAGGCTTCTTATCACATCTTTGACCTGGGCCCCCAGTAGACAGCAGACCTCCCTTTGGAGTGGGTCAGGTCTGCATACTGGGCCTTGAGCCTTCTGTTCCCTTCAAAAGGGAGTCTCCTGTAAACACAACTCTTCTCTTCTTTATGATATAAGATGTTTGTATGGTGGACTTAGGCTTCTTTAATTTGGGGAATTCCTCCAAGCCAGATGATTCACCTTCCTCGCTCTCCGGTTGTACCTGCAGGACATCAAATCTGTTCTGCAAGGGCACTGGGGGGCACTGTTAATAACTGAAGCAACACTCCCACCATGGCAGGAGGGCACTTGTTGCCATGATGAGGAGGTGGGGAGGAGTTTGGGGCGTGGGAGGTGGACAAGGCAGGAGTTTGTTTACTGCCTTAACCATGGACTTGCCTCCACTCCCTGTTTTCCTTTAGGTTACTGGCCTCAATCTGACAGGAGGTAGTTACCTTCTTCCACTTGGAGAGAGGTGCACTCCACCTGCTGCCAGCAGACCTGGCACCATGTGGGGGACACATGGTCAAAAAAGCCAAAGTCCTGCTGGAGGCACCAGTCTCAAAGCCAAGAGTGGAGCAGGTGAGTCCTCAGTGGTTAAAAACTGAGAAGCTAATGAGATTCAGCACACTTCTAAGCAAGACCTTTTTCAAAGAATGTGAAAGTCTAAATCGTCTCTCCCTTGTTCAAATCAACAAAAATAAAGATTGTCTTTGTGGCCTTCCTGGATTCAGCCCAGGTTTCTGGCTGAATGCTCGGGGATGTAAATACAGTGGTTTTGTGGCCTTCCCGGACCTCAGCCTGGCATGAATGTCCAGGATGTGTACATCTTACATCATCTAGAAAAGGCTTACTGGAATATGTGTATTTGGGGTGTAGACAGGTAAGTGGCACAGTGAGGGGGTGGACGCCCTCCCCAGTGCCACTGCCAGACCCCTGCAAATGCATGAGAATACACAGTAAGATTCCCTGGGGAGCTGAGTCTGGACATGGATCTAAGACTGGGACTAAAAAACTATATAAAAACACCTGAGCCATGCCTGCCAAGATAAAGAACTCCAGGAACAACTCCTGATGAACTCCGCAGAAGAACATCCTTGGGCCACAGACAAGTCCCTCTCTCTCACCACCATTCCCAGCTGATGGTAATATAGTTCCTGCTCCTTTCCTCTGCTCTCTTATCTCCATTTTTCCATTTCCCTCTCTCTCTTTCTGTCTCTCCCTCTGTTTTCTTCAGCTTTATCCTTTAGTAAATAGTTTTGTGGTGATATACGGTCTCGCTTGCACTTTAATTTCACAACATGGAAATCTATAAGAAGTGATCCTGCTCCTCTGGACAGAGATATTGTTAATCTCTGCCCTCCAGACCTTGACAGAGATACATTTCAAATGACAGCCTAGAGTTACCAAAAAACTTTTTATGTTATATTCTCCTGACATCCTTGCTGGAAAATTGTCTGTGCATTTTGGACATAGCCATAACTTTCATAAAATATTCAAAATATGACAAGTCCATCTGTCTTCAGTTTTTAAAATTACAAGCTCTGCACATTTGGAGAGCTCACAGGCACTATAAATCTGTTTTATTTAGTGTGAGCTAGTAGTGCTACCATTCCTTGATAAAATAGTGAGATGTTTTTATAACTCTAACTCTTCTCCCATAGATAGTAATAGTTTCCCATGTAGCAAAATCCTGAACACCCTGGCAGGTACACAAAAGGACAGCGGATATAGTCCATATGTTACTGGAGGGTTAGACACATCTCAATATAACTACGAAAGACAACATTAAAATTAGGTTATGTATCTGCAGGTGGATACAGCTATATGCAGCTTGGAGGAGGTGAGAATTTTGAAACCTTGAATTGTAAAGTCAGCTGATACTGATTGTGATATGCAATCTCATCATTTTAAACCTGCAGTGTTGTTTGTGATATGGTGCATTTAGAGCAAAGGAGCATGACAATACAGTAGGAAAAGTAACTTAATACCAAGGCAGTATGAATTATGATAATTAATGGAATAGCATGTTTTAAAATTTAATACTTGAGTAGCAATCACTAAAACCTAAATGCTTATAGAATAACAACATGAAAACTTCTATGTTTTCATGAACCTGGACTTTTAAAAGAGAATTAACTTAGTATGCAACTTGATCTTTAAGGGTGTTTAGACCAATACTTCCATCTGGAGCATTTTGGAAAACATTGCAAAATATAATCAAATGTAGCTGTGATACAATTTATTAGAGGTCCAGAGTGACAGTTAAGGTGCTGACCTAAACATTGATAAAGAACAAAGATGTACATTTGGTTCAAATACAGAGAAGGTAAGATCCTCTTTTTTAATGGCTTTGTTGAAGCTATTCCAATTAATAACCTTTGGTGACACTGCCTACATAAAATAAAGTGTTCAAAGTACAAACATTGGTCATAGTCTTCATGACTCAAGAAATTCTAAATGTAAAAATGCCAGTTTACACTCCTGCAAACACACAGCTACACTAAAGCCTGCTTTGCAGTCATTTCATCTGGGTAATATTAACACTGCATTTCCCATACCTGCTTTTTCCTTTCTCTGCATTGGAACAAACATCAATGCCAGCACCAACCATAAGCTTTTATGTGTGTACAGCATAACAGTTTTTAAAAATCTAAATTATTTTAAGAAATGGACAAATGCTAACTACCTGCCTAGCAATGTTACCTACCTGGAAGGTATGCAGAGGTCAGGCAAAATCTTCTGGTTTTCTACTTATGACTAACTACCAAAATTAACATGTTGCTGTGCCTGTGTAATTGACACTTTTCTCCTGATGCACACACAAGAGAATTCCTGCTGGTGGAGAGGAAGGAACAAAGCCTCCTTACTAGAAACAAAGCACCTACACCAAGTCACTGCAACTGAGAAATAAGAACGTATCTGGATGTACAGTCCACCTCTTTTATGAGGAGTAAAAGTTTTAAGAACTTTGGAAATTTGCATGGAATTTTTGTATGTCTGTAATTCCCATATACATCTCTTGTACACCCATAAGATTCACAGAATCATAGAATGTCAGGGGCTGAAAGAGACCTCAAACAATCATCTAGTCCAACTAGAGCAGGATCACCTGTACCACATCACACAGGAACACACCTGACATTCTGTGCTTCTGTGATCCTGTGACCTTGTATCTGTGTGGTTCCTACACCTCTTGTTGGCATACACAGACAGAAGAAATATCAGCTGCTTACAGTTTTGATCTGTCTTCAAAAATCATGCTGCTGGTGAAGTCCTGAAAGAAGCTGCAAGGGCACATACCTTTATAAGTGGTTCTTGTATCCATCTTGTCACTGGTAATGTGTCTTTTCACACAGGGGAGGCATGGTGGAAGTACTTGAGGGTCAGGGTAGTAGTTATAATCTTGTTTATAAGTGGAGGTCAAATCCATGCATTCATCAGTCTTTACATACTTCTTAAGTGGTTTAGGCTTCTGTGGTAACACTTCATGAGCTATGTAATCTCTCCTGTGAAGAATAATTTCATTATGGAAAATGAAAAAAAAATCCGTAAGGAAAAAATTATGTTCCTTTTTTAAGACACAAAAATAAACTACTACTTCCCCTTACCTCCCCTGTCTAAGGAAGTCTGAGTAGGGTACAATTGGTTAATGAAACACACAAGTCTTTCATGTTTGAAAGCCTGGATTCTGAAAAAGGAACCAAGGCATCCCTGGATAGACTCAAGCAGGCCCTGTGTGTTCCACCTAGTGTGTTCAATGGCTTTACACAAAGCTGTCTCTACTTTACAGTAGAGTTACACTAAAAGACATAGCTTTTTTAAAAGGCTGATAATTATATCAGAATATCTAGTATGCATGGAAAACAAATGAGACAGGCAACAGTATCATTCCCAGTCAAGACAGTGTTTAACTTGCTGTTCAGCCTTAGATGGGGAGAAAACAAGAAAACCACTTTACAGCAAAACAACAGCTGAGAAGAGAAACACTAGCTTGATCAGTCAGCTTTGCAGATACTGCTGTAAAAGAGCTATTTTAAGGTATTGGAGTGCAGTGGGTGCTCCATACTCCCTTCCTTCCCCTCCGTCAGCAGAGGTTTGAATAGGGGGAAGAACGCAGCAGGAAACTGCTTACCCCCACCCCTGCAGGCTTTAACAGGGAACAGCAAAAGGTGGCATTTTCCCACACATGTACTGACTCGTGGGAAGGCCAGCACTGGAATCTGGGATTGTGATTGGCTGGATGCTTCACGCCCAGTATATATTGGCATTGGACACATTGTCCAAGAAAGACTTTAAATAGAGGAGGAAAAAACGTGCACAGCTCTGCTTGCCCTCATGCAGTTCCACAGCTCTCGCACAAGTCCTGCAAGTCTACAAGTCCATTAGGCCCATTCAAGAGAGTTCCCTGTAGCACCCGGACCCAGCTCTCCTCGGACTGGCTGTATCTTGGCTTCCTGCTCACTGCCCTGAGCTGGAAGGACCCTGCCTTTGCCATAGATTGACACAGTTCACAGGAACATGCCAGAAGTACAGATTTTCCCTGCGCTGCTAAGGCAGGGCCCCTCCACAAGATCTGCCTCATGGAGGTTGTGTTACAGACACTTTGGCTTTGGTGGGCTTTACTCCCGTTGGACTTATTGCTGAGTGGATTATAAAATTGCCGTTTCAGAGGCCGCTGCAAAGGAAATCCAAGGAGCGTCTCCAAAATCCTATTCTGGCCTCATGAGTAAAGCAGCCTTTCCCTAGGCTCTCTGCTCTGCCTCTTGATTTTCTAAGTGGGGTAAAGCTATCTTGTGTCTTAGCCTTTCCCATTTTCTGACATTCTCAAATTATCAAAGTTGCCCATAAGCATCTTTGTGGAAATTCCCAACTGCATTAGAACCTGTAAATAAAATTTGCCTAGTTTTGTATATAGTTTTGGGGTATGGATTTTGGGAAAATAAAAATAACTGTATTTTTATAATTCCTGTCCCATCAAATTAATTCCCAACCAAATCAGGAGTTATGTTACTTCATCCAAACAAAACCGTACAGAAACAATTTGTAGGAGAAAACAACGTAATCATCTGACATTCACTAACCTGAACCTATTTTTCTGCCCAGATGCTTTGGTACAGGGCAGAGTCTGCTGCCTGTCACAAATTAAGTCTGTCTCTAACAGAGCACTTTACCTCTGGTGTGCTACACCATTGGCAGCCAGCTGACAGAAGTGATTAGTACAGCACCTATTCTATTATTAGTATGTGTTGGTTTGAGCTAATTGGAGAATTTGAGTGAGAAATTAAACTATTGGCTGAGAGAGGTAAACACAGTGTGTTACTTCATCAGAGTTTTACTGAGAAAGAAAAAAAAAAGTTGTTTTTAAGAACTGTTCTGAAAACAACCAGATAGCAGATGGCTTCTGACCATTCGTTGCTGCAGCTGCTTCTCTTGCTTGGTCTCCTTCGTCTCTTTGTCTTGGTAGCTAATTCAGAGTAAACCTACTAACTCCTTTCTACCACTAATCTCCCTGGCTGATCTACTTCAGCTTATCTGCAGCACCAATAGGTGGTGAGATAAGACTGGTGAAGGGGGGAAAGGTGGTAGGGGGTGGTTGGTTACCCTCTCTTGGGGATTTTGGTCTCTGGGAGGGATGTGGTGTCTGTATTACCTTTTCATTGTATATATCTGTAAATATCTGTTATACCTTGTAAATATTTGCTTGTATATTGTGCATTGCTGTAAATATAAAGCTTCATTTATTAACTTCCAGTGTCTTGAGTCCATGCTGGGATTTATAAAAGGTGTGGGGGGGCAGGTAACTCTCTAAACCACTACATAGTATTATACTTTGTGTCTGAACTGATACTGGGTAGGCAAGAGTCTGAGCCTCTGAATATACTATATTAATTATGTATTTCAGCAAACAAACAAGTTTCTCCTAAGTCTGCATAGAGTAGAAAGGAAGATAACTTACACTGCAAATGATTAGGTATAGGGGTAAAATCAGAAATGCAGAAATGAGAACAAAAATCCAAGTTTAAAGAGGTACTTATGTAAACATCAAACATGTGGCCTCTTGGCATATATTTTATTAGTAATGTAAGGACAATATATTTTTTTAAGAGGAGCCAAGAAAAACCAAGCAGGAATATAACATGCACCATGCAGCATCCTCCACAGCACGGAGAGGTCAGTAAGAGTGAGAGTACACTACACAAATCCACATTTCAAGTGGCAAAGCCTGCATCACAGTCAAATAGAATGGTTTAGGTTGGAAGGGACCTCAAAGATCATCCAGTTCCAACCCCCTGCCATAGGCAGGGACACCTTCCACTAGAACAGGTTGCTCAAAGCCTCATCCAACCTGGCCTTGAACACCTCCAGGGAGGGAGCAGCTACAACCTCCCTGGGCAACCTGTTCCAGCATCTCACCACTCTCACTGTAAAGAACTTACTCCTAACATCTCATTTAAATCTCCACTCTGACAGTTCCAAACCATTACCCCTCATCCTGTCATTACAAGACCTCGTGAATAGTCCCTCCCCAGCCCTCCTGTAGGCCCACTTCAGACACTGGAATAATAACAGGCAGGCAGTTCTGTATCAGTATAATCAAGGATTTTCTGGCAGTGGGACTACCTTTTCCTATTCTGCCCAATGCTGTATAACAAAATCTGCTGGTGAATTAGTGGCAACCTGCATCCAATGTGCTGTGAAAAATTGTACTGCATGTAACTCCCAGACTTTATTGAGGGGTCTTGCTATTGCACTATGCAACAACACTCAGTGAATTATTATTAGAGAATACTCATGACATCTCAGGGTTTGCTGGTCTCACAGTTTTTGCAGTTATTCTCATACACTATATCAATTTATTCTTTCTGAGGTTAGCTACACAGAACCAAAGCTATCAGCATCTCTCCAACAGGTGATGATTCTTTTCCACTAGCCTTACTATTTTCATACTATTTGTACTTTCTTACCAGTGTTGCCCGTAGGACAGCAAGACTTGCAATCCTGTGCCTAATTGTTCAGGCTATACAGTTTCTCCTCTTTTTAGTTTAGTTTTATGTTTTTAGTAGACGGCACGGTCTCAAGAAACTAATATAAGTAGTTTCTGTGTTTCTTCCTAGTCTCGTTTTCAGAATTTGTGCTAAACTCCAGGAGTAACAGCTATTGTGGGAATCACTAGCCTTGAGTAAGGAGAGCTTTTCTAATTAAACAGAAATTTTGTAAGGACTCCTTGACAGTATTCAGCTGGTGGCTGCCCCTTCTTATATGCCTTAAAAGGACACCAATAAACCAAGATTTTAGTTATAGGCAGACACCCAAAAAGTCTAGCTGCTTTGGCTCATTCTGAAGATGGAAAGCTTAGATAGAAGTCTGCTCCTTGAAACACTCTGAGCCCTTCAGTTGTTGCTGAAAACTTCCACACAGAAGTATCCAATATGTGATTAGGTTGGGCATTTCCAGCTGCATCACACCTGTTTGTGATGTAAACTGACAACTTCTAAAATGGAATTGATAGGGGAAGGAGTTGATAGAGCTTCCATGGCAAGTTGAGAATAAATGGATGATGCTAGTGGTTAAGGCTTTATTAATAGCACTTGGCATCTCCTGCACCTCTAATTTCATTCGGCAAAAGGCAAAGTCATGACTATGCCTGATTACAAATTAAATATCACAACCAGGCATAAGCCATTGTTTGAGGAAAGCTCTTAGATTTGTATTAAAGGATCAGAGTCCTATTTTGCATATTTTCTCTGTAGACAAGCAGTTGGCAGACACAGCACTACCATCATCAGAGAAGATGTTCAGAAGTTATTTTCACCAGGGAAACAGTCACAGTGCAAGTCTGAGGTCTTCTGAATGCTAACACTGATCAACTATATATATGAGAAGCAGATATAGCCCAGAAGTTGAAGCAACTGTCTTGAGGAAAACAGTTTTCCGATTATCAAGCTCTATCATATTCACACCTCCTTGAAAAATTTTCACTAAAATAAGTACAAAGCGTCACAGAAAACACATAACAAGATATAAAAACCTCCTCCAATATCATTTGTATTTTCCCAGACAACACTGCTGCTGATTTTTACAGAAACTTTCCCAAAACAGAAGGTGAGAAAGTCAAGACCATTACTGTGTTTCTATGGCCCATGTAGTCTCTGAATAGATCACGTCTCTGAATAGATCACATCTCAACCTACAGCAAGAGAAATAGCTGCGCACCTTCAGTCCAACAATTGGCCAAACAAACCTTAATCCCTCCTTCCCAGAGCCCTGATGAGCTTTTGTACAACTGCAATGTTGTTCTTTTCCGACAACTGGGTGAAAAATCTAATCTCTTTTTTTTCATTATCCATCTCTCGTACACACACATATTTCAAGTCATAGTTCTCACTTTCTTACTATTTTTCATACTTTGTAGTTGAGATGCCTTCCATAGGTATCTGCATGGTTGTGTGTGCTCCCTCTGGCTTAAATGAGTCTCTGGGAGCAGTGACAGGATAAAGGGGGTATCTCTCCATGTACTCCGACAGCATGCATGGCTTCTCACTCTTCTCATGGGGCCTGTTGGCCAGATGTATACAATGATGACATCTGCAAGGGAAAAAAACAGCACAGGAGTTTGTGAATCACAAATAGATGATTATCAATACCTCACTGTATAAGCTAGCTGCAATAATGGTTAACCAAACATAGCAATGTCTGATACAGCCTTGATCACTGCACAAAGGTTATTTCGTTCTGTTGCTATAGCCTGAAGTAAAAAAAATCCATTAAGCTAACAAAAACAGACATTTCACCAGAAGCAAGTTCACCAGAAAGCAAGATAATCTGAGATGCAGTCAAATACATCATATTGTGCTGGAACATAAACTTGATTTAATGCCCCTTTTGTTCCATTTATCATAAATATATCATCTCAATTTGCTCATTTGTAGAACTTACCTGTGTTGACAAGTGAGCAAAAGGATTTGGGAGTCTATTCATCCACAGCTGGGCAGCATTGATCTGCCCATCTCTTTTTGAAATCAATTCAGTCTGGATACTGCAAGACATCTTTTCACAGTATGCACCAACACAAGAACAATAAGGACACTAAGATTTTCTGAGGAAGCCTACTCCTAAAAGTAAAGTGCCATGAAGGATTGTCCATCATTGGCGACTGCCTTCTAGACAAAAGACTAATCCAGTCACTTGGGGTCCCACTCTCAGATTTCTTCCCAGGTACATAATTGTTTATGTCTCCTCTGTTTTAAGTCAAACTTGATGGAGTCAATCTGAAGATTGATGATTTAGGATTTCAGGAACCAGGCCACAGGAATTAAAGTGAGAGGAGGAAGCCTCTAGTTTTGGGTCTCATGCATTATTCCTGCAAAGGTCAGAGTGTTCCCTACTGGATGCAGGTTTTCCAGTGCTACAAGATAAACTACTCATTTCAAAGGGGTCCTGTACTTTACAAAGTCCCCATTAAATTAAACATTGAACCATTTAGGATCAGTAGATGACTGATTATCCAAATATACACCAATAGCCTCTCATCTGCGTTCAAGAGTATACCTTCCTATACAGAATCATTTTTCAGACTAGCACAAGAAGGAAGAAGGGTCCAGAAAGCTCAAATATAACTTTTTTGACAAGCCAGTTTCTCACTTGGATCATAAATCCTTATTTGAAATCGTAAATAATTTTTGCCTTAGAGAAGTTGTGAGTTTGGACCCAAAGGGAGTCTTTAGAGAGAGTAAGGCAGACCATATCTGCCAGTTAAAATACTAGAAGAAAATACTTCAGGCTAGGGGAAACCTTGTAAAATTCCATCTTTCATGTAACTGGAGAACAGACAAACAGGAAAAATTTAGAAAAAAAAAATTAATATGCACACCCTTGCTGCTTCATGTCACTTTGCTGGAATGGATTTTGTCATAAAAACCTTTCAAATACAGATTTCATGGACACTTTCTGGCCACACTTGTGGTCTTTCAGAATTTCTAAGAATTATTCTTCATTCTCAAAGGGAAAATGACTTGCCTGCTCTTTCTGCTTCAAATCTGCTGGCTTCGCATCGACCTTGAGTGCATTTTTATCTCTCTTAGAAAGTCTATGACACAACACACTATTCTCTACCTTAGCTTTGGAGTGTGTTGATGAGGTCCTTGTGCTAGCTATTTTTGGTAAAATGGCACTGAAACAAGCATGAAAGACAGCTATGCCCCCTAGTTCATTATAGCCCTGCATACAATACAGACACTTGAATACAGTAGCATTTTGCAAATAAGGAACAGCTGATCAAGAGCAAATTAACACTTCATTAACATCATCAGTTAATAACACATTACAGCTCAGCTGCACGCACAGGTTTGGAGAGGGGCTTGCAAGAGCAAGCTTCCCCAATGGTCTGGAGTAGAGGCGTTGTGAAGATCTATCCTACAGCAGGCAGGCTCTAGGCTGCAGATGTGTTATCTCATGTCACAACCAACACTTAAGAAGCAGAATTCTGCACCAGTCCGGTAGCACTGTTGGCACTACGGAAGTTGAGGTGCTCCTGTGGGTCAGCAGCACAAAGGTGGATAATGCAGGTACCTCTCCAAAGACCTCCAAGGAGCAGATAGGAAACAACCACTTGCAGAACCTGCCTTCTTTGCCTTGCACTGATGGCTAAGTGGAAGCTGGAGGACTCCTCAACAGCCCAGGATGGGAAGAGGTCACAACCTCCTGCAGACAGCAGCAGTTCCAAATTGCCAAACTGTGTGCCTTAGAATTACGTAAAACTTCTGCATAATTTGGCAACATAGATGGCTTTCCACATCAATAATTCACCCACTCCTCTAGTGTAAAATTCTGCTTTCCCTGTTGAACTTCAGAACACAAAATAACAATGGAATGAGACATTGCAGAGTTAGCTCTTTGCCACAAACAAATCTGTCCTGAAGTGAATGTTTAGTCTTCTATTATTTTGCACTAAATTGTCACATATGCTCACAGATTTTACAGTAACATTTGCTGTATTACAGACTATAAGCAAAAATTATCATCATTCAACACCATTATATGATTCTATAAAAGCTTTTCTTCTGCATGCAGATACTCCTGAAAATATTTTTTACTAGAGCCTGATCTAACTAACAGAGCAGAACTCTTAACAGCAAATAATGGAACAGTGCTAGATTTTGAGGCTTGTTACACTTTACTACTTCTCCCAGCACAATAGCTATTTAGTACCAAAGAGTTATAGAATCACAGAATTAACCAGTTTGAAAAAGACATCTAGGATCATTGAGTCCAACCTATCACCTAACACCTTCTGATTAACTAAACCATGTTACTAAGTGCTCCATCCAGCTTCCTCTCAAACACCTCCAGGGATGGTGACTCCACCACTTCGTGGGCAGCCCATTCCAATGGCCAATCACACTTTCTGTGAAGAACTTCTTCCTGCCCTGATGCAATTTGAGACTGTGTCCTGTTGTTCTGTCACTGTTTGCCTGGGAGAAAAGACCAACCCCTGCCTGGCTACAACCTCCTTTCAGACAATTGGAGAGAGCAATAAGGTCTCCCCTGAGCCTCCTCTTCTCCAGGCTGAACACACCTAGCTCATTTAGTCTCTCCTCATAGTTCTGTGCTCCAGCCCCCTCACCGGCCTTGGTACCCTTCTCTGGACAACTTCCAGAACCTCATCATCTTTCTTAAACTGAGGGGCCCAGAACTGGAGACAGTGCTCAAGGTGTGGCCTAACCAGTGCTGAGTACAGGCACAGAATGACCTTCCTGGACCTGCTGGTCACACTACTCCTAATACAGGCCAGGATGCCATTGGCCTTCTTGGCCACCTGAGCACACTGCTGGCTCATGTTCAGTCACCTGTTGACCAGTACCCCCAGGTCCCTCTCTGCCTGGCTGCTTTCCAGCCACTCTGTCCCCAGCCTGGGTGTTGTTGGGGCAAAGTGCAGAACCTTACACTTGGACTTGTTAAAACTCATGGCATTGGCCTGTGCCCATCTGTCCAGCCTGTTCAGGTCACTCTTGCAGAGCTCTCCTGCCCTCTAACAGATCAGCACACGCTCCTAACTTGTGTCATCTGCAAACTTACCAATGCTGGATTCAACCTCCTCATCCAGATCATCAATGAAGATACTAAACAGGACTGAGCCAAGCACTGATCCCTGGGGAACACCACTAGTGACTGGCACCATTCACCACTCTCTGGGCCCAGCCATCCATCCAGTTCTTAACCCAGCACAGAGTGTCCCTGTCCAAGCCATGGGCTGCCAGCTTGGCCAGCAGTTTGCTATGGCAGACAGTCTCAAAGGCCTTGCTGAAGTCCACGTAAACTACATCCACAGACTTCCCCACATTCACCAGGCAGGTCACTTGGTCATACAAAGAGATCAAGAGATCACATTCCCATGTGACTGCAGCAAGCTGACACACTAATGTCAGAGCTGAAGAGTTGAAGTTACTCTATAAACATTTCAATATTACAATTGTCAAGCTGTACTCTATTTTCTAAAAACTGATTACAACTAAATTTTGGCATTTGTTATGCTTGTCTGATAAGATATTGCAGGGTTTTGGTTAATTCTACTTTCATTTGTGCAAATTACACTTTATTGACTTAAGTCTATCAAGTTAGCCCAGCCAATATTAGTAATAACATGTAATAATGTGAAAACATGTAGTTTTTTTGGTTACTAAGAACTATGTAACAATAGTAGACTCTTTGAAGGTAATAAGAAGGCAAGTCTCTTGCCTTCAGAGGACTTACTCTGTCCTAGTGAGGCCACATCTGGAATATTGTGTCCAGTTCTGGGCCCCTCAGTTCGGGAAGGACAAGGAATTGCTTGAAAGAGTCCATTGCAGAGCCACAAAGATAATTAAGAATGTGGAAGGTTGAAGGAACTGGGTCTCTTTAGCTTGGAGGAGACTTAAAGGTGACCTCATCAATGCTTATAAATATGTGAAGGGCGAGTGTCAAGAGGATGGACCCAGGCTTTCCTCAGTGATGTCCAATGACAGGACAAGGGTCAGTGGGTGAAGGCTGGAGCATAGGAGGTTCTATGTGAACATAAGGAAACTTTTTCACTGTGAGGGTAACAAAACACTGGACCAGGCTGCCCATAGAGGTTGTGGAGTCTCAGGATTAACTGATTTTTTTGGTTTTTTTCAATGCTTGTGATTAATAATGAAAGATTATCATAGTGGCCTTAAACTGCAGATGGAATAGTAAGAAAGTTGTGCTATTAAAATCCTAATTTTTCACTGTTGTGCAGATTACTGCTAGTAATGATTGTCCATAGAATTCATGGATGCTGCAGTGTTACTGCTTGAGATAAAATATGAGGCTCAGAAATGGCTGAACTGTGATTTTGGAGAGTTTAGTTTTCCTTGACAAAAACACTTGTTCTCAGACCATCAGTCACGGGAAAAATGCAGCATCTTGGTCTTACGTTGTACTTCTTGAACTATGTTTAATTTCTATAAATGGTCAGATCAGGTTAAAATCATAGAAATCTCTGGTTTAGATGAAATGACGATGCTGTCTAAAGAAAGACAGTACCGTAAAAATGTGCCAACAAACTGGAGCAGCCTCTAATAGCAAGAACTCATTGCCAATAGTCGAACTGAAAAGAAAATAACGGAAGATGATTCTTTATTTGTGCCAATCTCATCTCTTCCAAGCAAAGAACATGCAGTCAGTGGCCCAGCTACCTGACTGAGTTAAAAAAGGATGGATGAGAGAAGGGAAGAAGAGCATCCATGTGTAAAATTTAAAATATATTATATATTAATATTGATGTGGTAATTGTATGAGGAAAAATAAAACACATTGTGAAGAGAGGTGTTTGGAAAGTGCAAGATTCTGCAGTCAGGTGGTGAATAGTTTTGAAACAAAGCAAATGCGCAATAAATGCAAAAGGTCCTTGGAGAGAAGTCTGCAGTTCTTGTGATCATACCAGTATTAAAAGTATTAAACAGAAGTCTTTGGAAAATTAACTGTATTTGCTAAATAGCTCAGCAGCCTTTTTTTTGTTTGTGTCTGAATTCTCTGAATCCTGGATATCAGACTTCACTTTCCCCCAACAGATATCCACCAAATGCTAGAACAGATAATCACTTCAAAATAATTTAAAATTACAGTGGAGAAAGAGCTGTTTGACACATTTGTATGCACATGTTTTTCACTGTAGTTTTTTTGGGGACGGGGGGAAAGTAACAAAAAAGAAAAATATATTTATAGATGTATCACACTCATCAGTGCCAAAAGAATGAAATATACAAATGCACAACCTTCCAAATTCATACTTTTTATAAAGCCACCAATAGGAATCCAGGGCAAGTGAACAGAGGACGATTTCTTTTAAGTGAATAAAACCCTGGGATTCACTATTTCAAGTCATTGTCATTGTATGCCTTTCAAAAACTGCAGAAAGCCATCATGGTCATCCTTTTAATGACCAAGTGAACTCCAAGCAGGATTCTGCATTAAACTTACTATACACTTCATAGTCACTCTTGCCCTTACAACTCTTTTCTTTCATTTCACATGTACAACAAAGAAAAAGTATTCTGTATAATGTTCATACTAATCTCAGATCAACCAAATCAGAGCTGTATTCTTTCTTCATATTGTTCTTAATGTGATTTTAAGTACTAGGAATACAGTTCAGATCTTTCTTAACTTATGTGCACTTCAGTACCTGAAAATTCACAAGAGAAAATTTGCAGAAATCATCTTTCTACTTCTTTCATACATGTGGTCTCTGAAATAATGTGAGCAAAGATTAATACTAACTCATTTGAAACAGGAAGTATAGCAAGTAGACAGGAAGTCTTATAGATTCCAGCTGTCATTATTCCAAAAAATAACTGTGCAAACGTGCAGGCTGAATGCCTTCTTCATGCTGTCAGACTTCATTCAACCTAGCTAAATGCAGCAAACAATGGATAAATTAGTGCCAAAACTCAGTTTCAGGGATCCCAGGAGCAATCACAGCAAGAATACACACTAAACATTTGTGGTTGCATTACTTTTGGCAGATGTTCCAAAATACTAGCAAAACAAATGTCCAAACAGTCCAAGAGCCTTAGCAAACTATATGTTGAAAGAGTATCCTTTGAAATTGGAATATATTTTTAGCTGGACACAGATATCTACATCGAGGGATAGTATATATTTATTATACAGGGATAGTATATTTGGATGATAATGGGTTTGCCTTTCATAAAACTAAAATAATTTTTTTTCTGTGTCCTCCAACAAAGAACAAAAATTTTGTACCACTCTCTTGCCTCCAAGAGAGAGCAGCCAAAGTGTAATTTACAACTGTCTTGAAGTGCTAGAATGCTATATTCCTGCTGCAATGCTGAGAGGTGTTAGGCTTCAGCACATTAACACATTGCAATCATACTTTACACAACTATTTACGAAGGATTTTGTGACCTGAAAATGGAAGACCTAGTGAGGTCTCTCCTTGTCCATGCACACCTACTGCACCTAACCAGAAATTTTGTTTATATCTTTGCTTGTATAGTGCTATCATACATTAAGTAAAGGTGCATACTTGATATTTGTCTGAGATGAGATGAGATAGAAAGCTGGAAAGGTATTTCTGGTAACTAAACAATTATGAGATTTATATGTCAGTATCAGAATTGCTGAATCATAGAATTGTTTTAGTTGGAAAAGACCTCTGATATCATTAAGACCAGACATCAACCTAATACCATTACGACCATTAAACTATGTCCTGAAAAGTGCCATGTCCATAGATTTCTTGAACACTTCCAGAGACAGTGACTCCACCACCTCTCTGGGCAGTCTATACCAATGCCTGACCACTCTTTCCATAAATAAATTTGTTTTAATCTCCAGTCTAAACCTCTCCTGGCACAGTTTCAGGCCATTTCCTCTTGTCCTATCACTTGATAATAGAGAGAAGGGACCAACCTCCACCTAACTACAACTTCCTTTCAGACAGAGGTATAGATCAATGAGGTCTCCCCTCAGTCTTCTCCAGAATAAACAATTTCAATTCTGTCATCTATTCCTTGCAAGACGTGTTGTCTACCCTTAACTAGCTTGGTTGCCCTTCTCTGAACAGACTCCAGCAACTCAGTGTCCTTCTTACAGTGAGGGGCCCAAAACTGAACACAGTATTCAAGGTGCAGCCTTAACAGTACCAAGTACAGGGGCATGATCACTTTGCTACTCCTGCTGGCCACACTATTCCTTATACAGTCCAGCACACTGTCAGGCTTCTTGGCCACCAGAGCACACTGCTGACTCATATTCTGAAGGCTGTCAACGAGCACTCCCATGTCCTTCTCTGCCAGGCAAATTTCCAGCCCACTCTGTCCAAAGTCTGCAGGTTGTAGTAACCCAAGCACAGGACATGGCACTTGGCATTGTTAAACTTCATACAACTGACCTCAGTCCATCCATTCAGCCTGTCCAGATCTCTTTACAGAGACTTCCTATCCTCAAGCACATCAACACTCCCACCCAATTTAGTCATCTGTACACTTACTGAGGGTGTACTCAATTCCCTTAAGTATTAAAGAGAGCAGGCCACAGTACTGAGCCCTGGGGAACATATCTGAGTGAACTCATTTCATTCTGTCTGCAGATAAAAAACAAAGACAGACACTCATTTCCCTGTGCTATTCATTACTTGTTTGTCCAAAAGTCAAGGATAGAGCAATGCTATGCCAAGAAATGGAAGATGTCCATCCTCATGAAGAATCTGATTAATAAAAGTTTAATCTCAGTATTTCACAAATACATGAGACTTTAAATTCAGAGAATGCTTTTACAAATGCAACGCAAAAGAAAATCTGTCAATCCAAGCCCTCAGATTTTTAACTCCCATGGACTTTCACTTCAGATACAGGTATCTGTGCTTGCCTCTATGTATTATTGTAGTGGGTTTGGCTCAAACCAACACAATTATGAATCTGAGGAAAAATCTTGTCTAAGTATCACACATGTAAGAAATTTTAGATTTAATTCAAATGCTGATGACTTCACTTCTAAATAGGAAAATCAGT
>VWZI01021251.1:15903-56031 GCA_013396835.1 Psilopogon haemacephalus | reverse complement strand
TTTAATTTTACACCAGTGAAATGAGTTGTTCCTCTGCAGTCAGTAGACTTAAACTGGTGTACAACAGGAGTATCTGAGAGGGAAATAAGATCCTGCTTTTTTTTTTTAACAGCACCTGAGCCCCATGCCACAGTAAAAATGAAGGCTTTTTCAACACAGTTTCCAAACCAAATACTGCAGCTTTCAGGAAGCATAAGAGGAGTTCCCTTAAAACTTGCTGTTATCTAAGTAATTTCTAAGACAGTCTNAGTTTTTCCACTGCTTCTACATTTGTGTTAAATTCACAAGCTGAAGTACGATGGGAAGGTCTTGTTAGTAATATGGCAATACAGTTTGACAATACAAACAGCATGAAAAGGCAATAAGCTGCTCCAGTCTATCTAGCTTAGAGAATCGCAGGCAAATTTTGGCTGTTTAAAGGGGTAGTCACTTGCTTTACCAGGATGGAAATTCTCAAGCCATTAAAAAGAAATAAAATGAAGTTATACATCAAGAAAAAATCCTGTTGATCTATTCACTGTGTAAAAGAATTTCAGACATGAGGAAGCTGTCAGAAATCCTGAGATTTCTAACAATTTTCCTTTTCTGGAAATGGAAAAATGGATAATCCCTCATTTTTCACAGATAATAGGTGATGGGCTTTCATATTTCCAGAGTTATAAGAACACAATCAGCAATTCTGATTAATTTCCTGGTCCACCCACCCTTATAAAAATGTCTTTTATATTTTCACCTCCATTTTATCACTTTCACTAGTTAGGTTAGGCTTTCAGTAGTTTGAAGTTTCCTAAATTATCTCTTGGGCAGCATTGTTGCATTCTATGAAAACATTAACTAGTGACATCTAGCAACAACTAAGAGTAACTGCCACGCCCATACCTTGAATGTATTTCATTAACCTATCTGTTAAAAAAAATGAGCAGTATCTCACTTTGTGCAAACAGAAACATATACTTAACATCAAAGTGGGTCTATTAATAGTGGGTTCATCATAGGGCCTCTAAGCAATAGCCAAATGAAGTGATAGCTTTTGGTTTTTTAATTAACTTGATTTTTAAAGTATGAGAAGGGCAAAGGGGGAAAAAAAAGACATAGAAACGTTGTGTGTAAGTATACGACTTGGTTTCCACTGTGATGCTTACATTTGCTATCTGTATTACTGGTTCATGTGGGAATGTTAACGACTCCATTTTCCTTCCCTTTTATCTATACAATTACCTTCCATACGCAGAAAAACGCAAATTATTCTGGTAATTTATATTGAGGAAGTCTTATATAACAACTGATATCTTACTGCACTTAACAATTCCTAGGCTTACTCCAGACAATAGAATAACAGCTTTTTGTTAACACAATGTTGATAAACATTACAGTGTTGATAAACACTGTAATTGAAAAAGGATGTCAATATTTTCAAGGAATTTTCTGGAAATGCTGAGAAACATGAAGGGGCTTTTCTCCAGGGTTTTTCTGTTTTGAAGAAGAAGCCTGTGAGTACATAATCTCTAACCATAGAAGGGACCTCCTTCAGTCCTTTTCATAGCCAGCTATGGTCTCAGAAACTATACTTTGTTTATTTACATGGGAAAAAAACCCCAGTTTCTGAAGGTTTTTTATCAGGAAAATCTCTACAGGAGTCAGATATATGGAGAGGGAAAGCTACAAGCTGACAGAAGAGACTCTCAGATGTAAAGAGATATGAGAAAAAAGCCTGGGGCTGGAAGCAGAAAAAAGGAACACTTGAAATCAGCAAAAGCAAATATGATTAGAGGGAGGCTAGATGGAGACCACACAGGAAGACAATAAAGGCACTGTCTGGCCTCAGTCAAGAGAATAGACAGCATAGAGGGATATCAATGAAATGGAGGGAATTATGGAGAGCCCTCAGAGGTAAAAGGATACCCAGGGTCTAACTGAGAAGGAAAAGGTGAGGGAGAGAAGGGAGAACTGGTGTCAGTGTGCTAGGAAGAATAAGCATGCATTAGCTGTAGAATAATCTGGCAAAATACATGCTGTACCTTTGGCATAGCAAAGATCTCCGTATTACTGCATTAACTTGAGGGTACACAAACTCATGACAGCTCAGTAGCCAGAGGTATTCAGTCCCCTGAAAGCCAAATATAACAGATCAAAATACACCTGTGCACCACCTTTTAATACTAAGTTGTATGCACAGTAATTTTTCTAATAAGCATACATGTGAATGTTTGAAATTTTACATTCTTCATTTGGGTTGTGCAAAGCTGGCCACCTGACAGACTTTCAGGTTCCAGTGGTGACGTCTACTGGGAATGGAAGTGCAAATGTTAAGATAATCCACTGTCAAAAATTAACTAACTTCTACCATCTTGCATATTGAAAGAACTATTTTGATAGCAACAATACCTGGAAAGGCTAAACTCAAATTATGGGACCTGAAGTTTTTTGATGTACTATTCCTCTTAAGCACTACACATAATAATCAGATCTCACAACAAGTCATGGAAATAAATGTGCAAAACAAAGCATTTGAAAACAAGGAAACACTGTCATTACCACTGCCTGTGGAAGATTAGTCCAACCTCATTGTCAGTGCAGAATGTGGTATCGTTTAACTTACAAAATCAGACACTAAGATTTTGACAAGTCAAGGCTCACTGGAGAGTCACACTTTCAAAGAATTTAGATCTTTCACTTTCGCCTGTTTGTTTTGGAACAACAGTTCCAAACCAGCATGCAATAGGTTTGGCTGTAAACAGGTCATTAAAAGCAGCTGCAGGCACATCACTGTTATGGATGTGGTGAGGAATCAGCATGTGTTTAGACAGTGGCATCTTGGACTTGGCCTATACTTTTTCTCTCAGCTAACAAGAGAGTCAGGAGAAGCCCAAGTAACTTTAGGCCAGGTATCATTTTTCTTATGTGTCTGTCCACAATGAACACGGTAAAGGAACTCAGCCTCAGGCACAAAGGCAAATCCAAAGATTTGGTGCTAAGTTTTATCAAGCCACAGTGCAATGGGTAATACTGTCTGGATTTGGTGGTGTACTTCTCATAAAGAAAAAAACACATACACACAAAAGAAAAAAAAACAAACAAACAAACAAAAAACACATGCATTTTCCTCTACTGACATTCTTCAAAAGGAGGATTTGGCAATGATGAAGTTATTCTACAATACTCCTATGTATTGAACATGGAAAAATCATAAATGCACTTAATTCTGATGTTTTGTGCTTGTTAA
Source organism: Psilopogon haemacephalus (assembly GCA_013396835.1). NCBI lineage: Eukaryota > Metazoa > Chordata > Aves > Piciformes > Megalaimidae > Psilopogon > Psilopogon haemacephalus. The sequence continues at coordinate 52,808 of VWZI01021251.1, read as the reverse complement.
TATGCTAAACATTCACTAAAATAAAATTCATGGCTACAGGATAAAAAATATCTGTTTCTCTGACCAAGACAGGATATTTTCCATTAAAAATACAACAAAACACCTTCAAAAGGTGATGAATTCCACATTTTAAAAGTCAGTATTAACATAGAGCTTTCACTGAAAACAAGAATTCTGTCTCCATCATACAATATGGTAAGACACTGGAACAGGTTGCCTGGGGAAGACCCCTCCCTGAAGATGTTCCAGGCCAGGCTGAATAAGGCCTGGAGCAATCTGATCTAGTGGGGAATGTCCCTGACAATGCTGGAGAGGATGGAATTAGATGATCTTCAGGGTTCCTTCCGTTCTATGAATCTATAAACGAGTGCCAGTTCTTTCTCCACTTTTGCTCTGTCTGTCACAAGAAATCCGCATTCACACTCAGCTGAAGTTTATGGCCAGGAAAATTAATTCTGTGAACAGAATGAAACAATCTGCTGAACTGAGAGATGACATGCAACAAATGCAAACCCGTTTAAGCAATCGCTCTATGAAGCTCATTACTGAACAATGGCCAGGAATTGCAGAGAACTTGCAGGCCAGCAGTCAGATAGACCTACAAATCCACCAACCTACTTGGTATGGAATGGTTTGCAATGCCTGGTTTCTCACCGTGACCTTCGGCAAACCATTCGCTTAAAAGTGCTTAGCACACCGCAACCTAACAGCAAGCTGTAGAAAAAACTGTGACTAACATCAGTCTGCTGCCATCTTCCGGTAAAAGTTTGGACATTAAATAACCACAATCAGCTCTTGTTTGCTCTCATCATCTTCAGCTTTTATCTCACAGTAAGGTAATGTGATATTAATTATGCAGTAATAAGAATCTTTTTCACAAAATCCATTTCACTGACCCTTTACCACATCTGCAATAACCTGGATAGTGACAGACAAACGAATAAAGTGGCTTCAACATTTAGTAGCTGTTTTTTTTTTTTTTTTAACTTGGAAAATATACATGAATCCAGAAACAATACCATATGCTTCACCAACCATCTCTATAAATATGAGAGACAAAACAAGTCAAGTCTGAAAAGGCAGAATTTGGCTCTAAATAGACACAACAAAATGATGCTAACCAAGCTAGAACTGAAAGAGTATAAACACTAGCCTTATTTTTTTTACAAGTTAATCTTGACTCTTTCCTGTTCACTGCAAGGGTGTGCACCTAGCAAACATTCCTCGGAGTGATATATCCTGGGACATGAGAAGACAGTACGTGATGATTTCAAAATTAGGTGTTAAGGATTCATGTATTCTGTATTTTCCTGTACATCTTTAAATACAATTTCTGTATTCCTCTCCAATTCAATGAGAGCAAAATTTATTTCTGTCCACTCTTTAAAGTATGTCAGTCTGTCTTCAGATTTTCCATTGTTAGCAGTTTGCAGTTTTATTGCTTATTCCAGTTCTGGCACTTTATGCTTATACAATGCCATGTTGCATATTCTGAAAGAACTTACATCAGAAAAGATGTTATCGCAAAAACTCTCTTCTTAATTCAGTTACATTGCAATTAATTTTGCACTGTCCCCTATGCAATGAGGGAACAAAATACTGCCAAAACACTAAACTAAGTTCTTGATAAAGTTAGCACTTCCTAACTGCTAGCATTCCTCACTATTTTTAGAAGAATGGTTTCATGAAATACTGACTTCCAAATCTAAACCTGCTATGTAGCAGGGAGAATCCTTAGAAACAAACACTGAGTAAAACTTAATCTTCCTATCAGCATCACCAGAAACCTTTCTTTCCACTGCAGCTGGCTGAAAAGTAAGACAGCACAGATGGCCAAGCCCCAGGAAATTATTCTTGGCTCATACCAACAGTTTGCATCTTTCTTCAAGACCGACAGCTTTTATGTGCAAGAACCAGCTGTTCATTCTCCCCAAGTACCCAATTATATTGAAAAGTGAGGGCATGACCTCTGAACTTCATTATCAGACCTGATTTTTACTGGTACGACCAGCTTCCAGCAGTTCCAGGTCTCTGAGACCAGCGGGAAAGACTGGGACAAGGAATACTTAACACTTGGTGGAGGAAGAGGATGTGATAAAACAAACAAGCAGTATGCTGGAGTCTATGGAGCACCCACAGTCACAGAGGGACTTGGCCTGTGTCACTCTGAGGACATTCTCTTTATCAATGAAAGGTCGAAGCAATCAAGAAGTGATTCCTTAGGACCAGGAGAAAATAAATGACCCTCCTGTCTTCAAGAAAGCCAGGAGAGAGGATCTGGGGAAGTAGAGTCCAGTCAGCCTCAATCCTTGGAAAATGACAGAGTACTTCTAGAAAACCAGTTTCAGACACTGGCTGTCTGAAAAACTGGAGGATGTCATTAGGAGTGGTCAGCACAGATTTCTGAAGGGGAAATTATACCAAACTGAAAGCCTTCTACAACAATGAGCTTGGTACAGGAGAGAAGGAGGTGTTACTTATCTCAAATTTGGTATGGCTTTTGATATTTTTCCTCATAACATTCTCATTGACAAACTGATGGAAGCAAGCATTGTTGAACTGAGTTTATGTCTGGTGGGGTTTTGACAGTGGAGGAGGAATCTACTGGTCTGGCTCCTGCAAGATATTTCCCAAAACTCCCATGGCTCCAAATCAGACTTGCTTCTGGCCAAGGCTGAAGCAACCAGCAGCTCCTCAATGACATATTAAAGAAAACATGTTGGGAAGGTTCTTTTGTTGGGATGAGGGGTAAATCTTTGTTTTTGGAGATGAGTGAGACACAATCATGTGGACACTGAGGTTAGCGAGGAAGGGATGAGGCATGCATGTAAGAGCAGCTCATTGCCCTTCGGCTGGTGGTGAGGTGGTGGGCTAAATCCTCACAGCCCCTACAGATCAATGGTAGAGTAAAACTGATCTCCAGGAATGGAGTACCAGACAATGAAGCAAAAGATTTCTCCCAAAGAAGACTAAGTCTGAGGGAAGCCCATGATGCAGCAGTCCATGAGTGAGAAGAATGCAGCCTGTGAAAAGAACACATGCTAGTGGGAGAAATTTGTGGAGGACTGCCTCCCATGGGAGGGGCACCACATTGAAGACAAAGACTGAAAATCTTGCCCTGGGGGAAGAAACAAGGACTAGACAGGGACTGACCACAATCTCTATTCCCTGTCCTGCTGTGCCACTATAGGAAAAGAAGTAGAAGAGCTGAGCCTGGAAAGAAGGGAGTGGTAGATCAGGTTGTTTTTATCACTTTCATACTCTGATTTGTTTGGTGAACTGATGGTTCTGTTTAAATGAATTGTTTTTCCCCAAGTCAGGTCTGTCATTTGTCTGTGACTGTGAATTGGTGAGAACCTTCTCTGCCCTGTCTTGACCATCAAGCCTTCTGTTGTATTTTCTATCCACCATCCCACCACAGTGGGACAGGAGTGAGCAAGCACCTGCATGGTGTTTTGTAACCAAACAGGTAGATTTAAACTACAACAGCTAGGTAAGTGGACAGTGAATTGCTGAACATAAAGTGTTGTGCTCAGTGGCACAAAGTTCAGCCAGAAGTCAGATATAGCCATGTGTTCCAGGGCTGGATCATGAAGTAAATACTATTAAATACCTTTATGAATGACCTGGGTATGGCACCATGAGCAGGTCTACAGGTAATACAACCTGGCAGAACTGGTTGATAGACCACCTCAACAAGATAAGCAAATGGGTTACCAGGAATGTCATAAAACTCAGTGAAAGGAAATGCATGCTCTTACATTTGGAGCAAGATAGACAGATGTTTAACCAGCTGGAGACCAGTTTGTCTAAAAGGGCTGTGGTGGCCCCAGTAGACAAACTGGCCAAGAAGCAGAAGCAAGCCTGATGGCAAAGGCCAGTGGCACTACGGATTGCACTGACAGTTCAAAAAGGGAAGCGATCCTTCCTCTACTCATCACTAAAGAAAAGACATCTGAATGCTGTCACATCTGGACTCCTCAGATGTGGACATATTGGAGCAAGGGTCCACAGTGGAGTGGAACACCTCTCATACAAAGAGAGAAGGCCCAGAGAGCTCTTATCAACATGTATAAATAACTGGTGGGGTCAGACATAGAGAGGTTGTGGTGCTTAGTGACAGGACAGGTATACATTACACAGAAGTATTCCAAAACTCTTGCCACACATCCACCTGATGAAAATATAGATGGTACCTATGCCCAGCCCTTGACAGCAACTTCTTTGTTCTACAGATAGTTTCTTTTATACCAGTTTAAGCTGAGGGAACATTTTGCAGAAGGATGAGAACAATGCACGTACTCAGTGAGAATTAGTACATTAAGAGATCTCTTTTTTTTCTTTCCTACCTTTTAAGTCTCTTCTTTGATTACTTAATGTGAAACGTTAACTGTGTTCAGCAACATCACAGGAATATAGAAAATACTTCTAAACCTTATTCTTGATTCCCCACTCGCCCCTACAATAATTTAAATATTAATATTGGAGTCAATGGCATAGTCAGTGGAAATATATCCATTTATATTAGTAGTGTAAAGATTCAGTGCAATAACACCATCTAATGACTTGATGTCATGATTAGATCAGTTCAAATGCTACCTTTTCCCAAGTGAATGTGTTTTATAAAACCCTCCATGTTTCCTATGAATACTACATGGAAAGAGAAGGTAACAGAAAAAGAAAAGTTAAAAAAAATCATCTTGAATAAACAAAGGATATCCATTCTTGCAACGCTGAAATACTCTAAGGTACTTCATTTACAGACGTTCTCTTTTGAAGGCAAGTCCATTCTGACAAATTCAATCAAACAAGTTCCAAGCCAAAACTCTTGGTAACTCCCACTGAAACTAGTCACTATAGCCACTCAGCACAGTGCCTTAAGTATTTTCTTTCACTTTATCCCAAAGCACTCTTCACATGAGCTACATGGAGCAATAACTTTTTTCAAGTATCTTCAGAAATGGACTTCAGCACATGAAGATGTGGATGGGCACAACACTCTACAATATAAACACTTCCATAAAAAAAAAAAAAAAAAAAAAAAAAAAAAAAAAAAAGTTATACAGGATTTNAAAGTTGCACTCCAGTGGCCAACTCACTGCCCAAAAAACCCTACCAAAAGTAAAATGGGAAGCTTCCGTTGCACTGGAAGATAACACAGAATCAGATAATCAGATTCTTGTAGCTGCTGCTACAGAAATCCAGTTTGCATTGCCACCATAATACACTGCAACTCTTACTCATTACACACACACACACAAACACCACCCATGAATTAAACTTGGTGTGAATTTGCCCCGTAAGGCACCTTTTTGGGGGCAGAAGGCCCAAGTCCCATGTGACCATTCTCATGCACTTCTATCATTACTAAGCCTATCAATATCCTTTGTGTATTTACTATCACAGGGCACTCTATCCCCGGCCTCCACTGAGGTGGCAGATCAAAGGACCTCACTAGCACATTATCCCACAAAGACTGATGTGCCACCCTCAGTTTTATCTCTAGTGAGCCTGGAGTTTATCCCTTCCCACTTTCAAAGTTAATTTTAATGTTTTATGATGAGTCCTGACAACTTGTGTGCAGACCCCCTTTTACCCTTTTGGGACATGTTCCGTTGCCAGCAGGCCTGGTATTGCGTAAACAGAACCCCAGTCAAAAACCCTAAATTCTTTCCAGTGACAACAGGCTCAGAGTTAGCTGTTGATCTAGTGAGTGTTCCTGTTTCCTCCTTCATTATTCCCTGATAGGGACAGAGAACAACACTACTTGTACTCTCTTCTCTTAACCTTTTCCTTCAGAGAGTCATCTGTGACAATGAGCTATTTTTTTTCTTGGTAGTCAATTTTTATGCAAGACATAGGCCTAGTTAACTTTGGCAACACTTCTAGGCTAGAGAAATTATTATCCTCATTGTTAAGTTCCATTTACAGAGGGTACAAGAGTGCCTGCTATGGAAGCGCATCTGGGAAGGTGGGAGCTGTTGCTATGGAATCCATCTGCTGCACTGGGTAGGAACTTGTCATTATCCACTCTCTTTTTGGCCACTGTCTTAATCAGATGGAAACAAGAAAGGGAATCCTGTGTAATACGTGTCCAACTGTTTAACTCATGGAAAGCACAACAGGACTTCAGTTATCAGTCTCATTCACACGTTCCCTGATGCATCTCAACCTACTCACCGTTTTGTAGAGCTCCGTCATTAAGCAAATTTTCTCTACCTGAGCACACTTCCAATAAGCGCGATTACTCCTACCATCCTCTACCAGTACTTGATTGCAAGCAGTAAAAATCCGTAAGGTGCACATTTCTGCTTTTATATATAGCACTTGAAATATGATGATGAGTCTTCACAGAAAATTCAAAGTTCCTAGCTGTCACTTCCTAATCCAGAACTGTCAGTGTAGTAGCAACTCAAAATTAAGTTTAAGACAGACTGTGATCAAGGTATTTTCCACATCCATTTATTTCACTATGCTACCAGCTCATCTAGCGTCTGAAAGATTACTGCAAGCCTCAAAGACACACCTATACTTGTGTAGTGGGTTTGCAGTGACCTAACCCCCCACCTTTTAAAATCCCGGCTAAAACTCAGAAAAACACAATGGAAGTTAATAAATGAAGCTTTATATTTACAGCAATGCAAATACACAAGCAAATATTTAAAAGATATAACAGATATTTACAGAAATATACAGTAAAAAGGGAATACAGACACCACACCCCTCCTGGAGACCAAAATCCCCAAGAGAGGAAAACCAAACCCCCTACCACCTTTCCCCCCTTCCCCCAGCTTTATCTCACCACTTGATGATGCTGCAGATAAGCTGAAGATCAGGGAGATTAATGATAGGAGAAAAAAAATTAGTCGTTTTAGTGATTTAACTCTGAATTAGTTCAAAGGCATAGAGACAAAGGAAAGAAGCTGCCGAAGCCAGCACGGACTCAGAGCAGACTGACTCTGCAAGCACACTGGCTTATCTGGATGTTTTGGGAACATTTCCCAAAACAACCTTCTTTTCTCTGTCTCAGTGAAACTGGGTGAAGTGACATGGTATGTTTAACTCTCTCTCTCAGGCAATAGTCTAATTTCTCACTCAAATTCTCCAATTAGCTCAAACCAACACAACTTGAGAACCCAATTTGGCTAGAACAAGTGGATTCTACTCAATCTAGATCTTAATGCTACATGTTTAGGTCCTTGATAGCACCATTTCATAACAATAAAGTCACTCTTACTTCCCTATGGAACATATTTCCCAAGTATAAGTATCAGTTAAAAAAAAATTTAAAATATATACACGAGTAATGGAGGAAGGAGATGCACTTAAGACATGCTTTTCTCTGAGCTGCAAGTACTTAAAACTATTTTATAATCCTGTTGCCAACACTTCTATTAGTTTTGCTTTTGAATGATATATGCTCATTACTCCACTAATAAATAACAATGTATACCAGCCTGATATAAATGAGGTGGGAATTTTAGTCAGCCTTGTGAACAGAAAGAAAGTCCTTCTGGAGGCAATGATTAGCTTTAAGCTGTTCTCCTGTATTTGCAGGTTCGGAATGAAACTATTATTTGGGGAAAAAAAGAAGTATTTCAGATTCATAGATTACACATCTTACTTTGCTTTAAAGCTGATTCCCACCTCGTTTCAATCATGCTAGTATTTTAAGTTGTCTCTTCCACTGACAAAGATCTACTCCTGTTTTCCGGAATTCAGATGTTTGCAAAGGAAGCACCACTTGGTATAACCTTAGAATACTCATTCAAAAGTAAGTTTGTGGCCAAAAAGTGGAAACGTTTCAAGAGATGTAATCCACCTACATATGAAAAATGTGAAGCCTCCTTGCCACTTACTCCTATGACCAGGGAAAAAAAAAAAACAAACCAAACTTTGAAAGTACTCTAAGATACCTTTATCTACAATTTTCCATATGGAACTTGTACAAGCAAGTAACAGTGTAGACATAAAGGCCAGTACAGCCTGCTAACCAAGCAATTACTAGTCCAAGCTCCTTCCCCCAGCCTCTTATACATACCCACAGGAGCACAGCTGACAAACACACTTCAAGGATGGAACCATATGCAGAGGAACAGGTGATACAGGAGACATGTTTGCTACAGAAGAGCAGTTATGATTCAGGTCTTTCCCAGATGCTCTGTGGCAGGAGAAAAAACAGAACAAAAAAAAACAACAACAAAACAAACCCACACCCACCAAACCCCTCTCTTCAGCAACACTCCTTGAAACAATTACGTCAGATATAGGAACCTCTAAGAGGGGCACAGCACACAACTAGTAAAGACTGCACTACACATCTCAGCCGACAGACTCCTTCCCTGGGGCAGCATGCCCAGGTTCTTCTGATAGCATGCCAGAGCTCAGGAGTCCTGCTTTCCAGCTCTCTAACCAGGGCATGAAACCCTAGTCACCACGGCAATTTTTGTGAGGTCATCAGCACGAAGCTCTAGAACCAAGGTCTGCAAGGAACATGCCTGGGCCTATTCCTGTCAGCTGATTTCTAGCTGTTTAGCTACAATGAGATCAACATGTAAATGTGCTATTAAGAAGCATTTTTGGTTTAGCAACTTACAAGTTAGCAGGCACATTATAGCTTCCACAACCAGCCACATAAATCTCTTTTAAAAAATATCAAAAGTCTGCTTTGTAATATCTGTCTGTATTTGACATTTTATCTTAAAGGTTATTTTATTTCATTTGGGAGAAATAAAGACAAAGATATACCAGAACAGAAGAACAACTGTATGAAGCAGTACTTCTGTAAATATATCACACTAAGGATTAGAGCATCTACAACAAAAGGGTTATCAGTTAAAACTCTAACTTCAATATTCCCACTCCATTAAAAGCTATATTATCAGTATAGAGGTGCAGATTCTTCATATAAACAGTTCTTGAAGAAGATGCAATATGCCCAGGTGAACCACAGCTCTGTGCTTCTGCATAAAAAATTCTATTCTGATGATAGGTCCTTGGTGCCCAGCTGCTCATCCAACTGCTTTTTATCTGGAAGAAAGTAAGTATACTAGTTAGCACTCTGTAATGCTCAAAAAATGAATGGCATATATTAACTATACATATATGAAATGGTACTCCCAATTTTGACAACTGTTCCAAGTACAATAAAATCTTCTGGTAATAGTACAGTGACAACTTAAAACTAAACTGCAGCAAGCTGTTGCATATAGATCTCACTACTCCTTGAGACTTGTTTTGTTAAATTCTCAGTACTCTACCGCATACCATCCATTTGGCAAGTCTTCTATACAGCTACTACTGGCACATCTCAAAGGTTAAGCTCACATGTAACACAAGACTGCAATACTGGCTACACAAAGTGACAATACTGTCCACCAAAGGAATAAAAGACGATGTTACACACAGGATTGGAAAGAATAGGAAATTTAAACAGAAGTACTAGTCACAACTACATAGAACTACATGCAAAATACACAAAATTCAGCCCTCGTCCAGTTTTCCATCCTGGTCTTTACGCTAGACTATCATTGTCCAAAAATCTTCCAAAGCCTGTCTCCACAACCTCAAAGCCCCCGTTCCTCCCATACCTCCCTACCTAGGCATCTTTGGTAAATCATGGTGGACAGGAGAGGTGCCTGGGGACTGAAGGAAGGCAAACATTACTCCAGACTTCGTAAAAGGTAAAGAAAGAGAAGACAGGTAACTACAGACCAGATAGTCTCATCTCCATCCCTGGAAATGTAATGGAGCAACTTATCCTCAGTGCTCTCCTTAGGCATACCAAGGACAAGAGGGTCATTAGGAGCAGTCAGCATGGTTTTACTAAGGGGAAGTCATATTTGACCAATTTGACGGCCTTTTTTGGGGACAAGGTGGATAGGTGATGACAGAGAAGTGGATGCGATTTATCTTCATTTCTGTAAGGCATCTGACATTGTCTCCTACAGCATCCTTGCAGCTAAAGTAAGGCAGTGTGGTCTGGATAACGGAATAGTGAAGTGGGTTGGGTACCAGTTCAAGGGAAGAAGAGTTGTGGCTGATGGGGTGGAGTCTAGTAGAAGCCTGTATCTAGTGGAGTCCCTCAGGAGGCAATACTGGGACCAGTTCCATTCTATATATTCATCAACGACCCGGATGAGGGAGCAGAGTGCACTGTCAGCAGGTTTGCAGATGACACCAAGCTAGGTGGAGCGGCTGACACATGGGAGAGTTCTGCTGCCATTCAGCGAGACTTACACAGGCTGTAGAGTTGGGCAGGGAGAAATGAAGTTCAACAAGGACAAGTGTAGAATCTTGCACCTAGAATCTTGCACCTGGGAAAGAACAACCCCATAGATCAGTATAGGCTGAGGACTGACCTGCTGGAGAGCAGTGAAGGGGAAAAGGACCTGGGGGTCCTGGTGGGTGGAAGGTTCACCATGAGCCAGCAATGTGCTCTTGCGGCCAAGAAGGCCAGTGCCATCCTGGGGTATACCAGAAGGGCTGTCGTTAGTTGGTCAAGGGAGGTTCTTCTTCCTCTCTACCTGGCTACAACTTCCCTTTAGGTAGTTGTAGACAGCAATGAGGTCACCCCTGAGCCTCCTCCTCTCCAGGCTAAACAACCCCAGCTCCCTCAGTTTCTCCTCATAGGGCTTGTGCATTCTTTCACTGTGAGGGTGACAATAACCAGAACAGTCTGCTCAGGTGAGTTGTTGAGTCTCCCTCTCTGTGGATATTCTAGACCAACATGAATGCATTCCTGTGTGACCTGGTATAGGCAATCCTGCTCTAGCCAGGGAGGTTGAGCTAGATATCTATTGAAATCCCCTCCTGCCCCTGACACAGTAACAATTAGCTCTGCCAAGGCTGAGCCAGGCTGCAAACCTCTCCCACAATAGATAAGGTCTGGCTGAAAGCAGAGAGAGAGGGGAAAAGGGAAGAATAGACAGAAATATCCATTTATATATGGGAGATGCAGAAACGATGGGATGCAATAATAGATTTCACTTTTCAGTGTCCACCTTCCTGTACCTATCTGGTCCTTGGAGGTTAAGACAACCAGTTTTAAACCCACAACAAATTATGTATTAAGTGCTAGGCTATGAACAGCTGATTGAACTTAGAGTTACAACTACCTACAACACATTTCTAAGTAGCCACATTTGCTCAGAGTAGACACACTATTTCAATGTAGCTGAATTATCAGTATTTAAGGTCAGATTACTCGATTGCTAATGCACCTTAAAGCTTTTAGAGTAGCTGCAGACTACTTCAGAAAATCAGGTGTCTTTCCTCCTAACTGCAAGATGTAGATATAACTAAAGGAAGTATGTTTCCTGTACTTTCTTTATCGCATTGTAGTGGTTTAAGACTTATTGGAATATTCTAATAAGATAAATTGGTACAGAATCTGAGTGAGTAAGGCATTGATTGTTAAAGAATAACAATAAAATCTGCATCATTCACTGGTTTGCTAAGAGCCAATGTATAAACAATTCGCTCAGCTTGGCTCTTGGCCACTGGGTCTGTTTCCTGCTCCTTTGCTCCACTCTACTCTCTTCCACTAACCTTGACTGACCAGGTAACATCTAAGCCTTGATGGTTGTTTTCTGTCTGGGAAGGGAGAGGGTGGTGTTAGCTCCTTCTGGGCTTTGTCTGGGGAGCAGGAAGATTTGATTTCTGGATTATTTTGAAATTGTATATGTTTTTTTAAAACACATGTAAATATTTTTGTACATATGCTTGTAAATTCAGCTTTGTTATAAAATAAAGCTATATTTTACTTCCAAGCTGTTCCAGTTCTACTTGGAGGGAGGTTTCCAACCCACCATACTCACTGAAGTATACAAATAATCCATCTTCCTACATGGGGTTCAACTGCTCAGAGCAGGTTATTTAGAGGAGTTTATCGAGTGACAGAAATAGCAAAATCATGTTGCCAAAGTACAGATACTCACCTTTCAATTTCTGTATCAAGTCTGATGGAAGTCTGTGTACCACTGATGCCATTTCTGCAAGATACTCAGAGGCTACCGATAGAGAGGAGAGGGAATTTTTTTTTCCAAGAGATCTTGGTGACAGTGTCTTGGCAAATTCTTCATCCAAACAGAATTCTTGAAAACTGCTATCATCTTCTTCTCTTCTTTCTGGTGCAACATTCCCATCTGAGCCATGACTTACAGATTCACCTTCATTATTTGTTTGATGCACCTCCTCTTCACTTGTAGCTGCAGATTCTTCCACTGCTCTATGTGTGTTGAACAGGGACTGTAGATTTAGAGTTGAGTTTTTAATATCCCTGTCATTTTCTGAGCCACTTGTTGCACACACACTATCTATCTCATCAACATCACTCTGTGAGGTTGTAGTTTCATTGAAGTCTATGCTACCAAATACCTCTGGAAACGTCTCGTCCAGTATCCCCAAACAGTCAGCCTCATGACCAAGAGAATTTAATAACGAAGAGGCATTGCAGCACAATGTCCCATCCACTAAGGAACCCTGAAAGGCATCTGAAAGTAGAACATTTGTTCTACTGTTTTCTGAAAGAACAGCTGGGGGATCCATGCTCTTCTTTCCACATTGAAGCATCCTCTTTTCTCTATCTTCCTCCAAAACATTGTGTGTTAATTCCAGTGCAGTCTCTTCCTTTTCATGTGTTTCCAAAACTGAAGATTCGACTGTATTATTTATCCTCATCAGCTCCAGAGGTCTAAATTCTGTAAAACTTAATTGGGATGTCTTTTCCAACAAGGAAGGATCCAAGTCAGGTAAAGGAGATGCAGGCACCAAGCACGTGAATCTAGAATCTGCTGCCTTCATCATTATAGGAGTAGCATCCACCAGAGCTTTCTCTGTTATTACCTGAACTGGAGCCAGCTGAATGTCTGGTGAAACCTCCACCTGAATAGCTTTTCTCCATGAGCTTCTAATTTCAGTAACTAAATGAAATGAACCAACATAAAATTTTAGTTGTCATATTCCAAACTGTCCTGTCTTCCTCTTCCTTCAGTAACATAAACAATCCAAGACATTTAGCTGCTTTACATTGTTTATGCTTAGTTTTCTCACTTAATACAAAGGGGATTCTCCACAGCAAGATATATAGATCTGTGTTAAACCAAATTCACAGTACACATACATCTTATTAGGCCTACTACATTGTGTTATAGAGGAAGTCATTAGGATAACTTGCAGCACCACTGAAATAATAACCTTTTTCTTCTTGTCTGACATAACACAGCAACAATGAACATTATACCAATTTCTAACAGATGTGTACTAAAAAAATTCCAGTTTTAGACTTACGCAAATTTTCTGGAGTTCGAGGAATTTGTTTCCTTGTCAAAAATGGGTTAGAAAATGGCAAATTAATGAGATCTTCTAATGATGTTACTTTTCCTTTACCACTCTGAGGCAAGTCAGACATCACTGTTCTTGCAATCTGTAGAAAGTAAGATCATAACACCCTTATTCAGAAATAAGGCTAAAAATAAATTCTCTCCAAAAGATAAGAAGACTCTGGAACCTCATGATTTCTACATAGGAATCAGAATGCACTTTTAAGTTTCCTCATCACTTTAAAGTAAGTAAATGGGCTCAGAAAGAATATATACAAAAGACTAGTGAAAAACTTCCAGCTTGAAGATTAGAGCTGAAATATTTTAGTGGACAAAAAATAATCGTAACATATCAGACAGACATGTAGTTTACTTTCCAAATTAAGCTGTGGCACATTTTAAAGTAACTCCTGTGAGGGAATTCCTCAATTAATTCTTTAATGTAATAGCATCATAGTATCGGTCAGGGTTGGAAGGGACCACAAGGATCATCTAGTTCCAACATCCCTGCCATGCCCAGGGAGACCCTATCCTAGATTAGGCTGGACAGAGCCTTGTCCCACCTTGCCTTAAACACCTTCAGGAATGTGGCTCCAACCACTCCCCTGGGCAACCCATTCCAGGGTCTCACCACTCTCATGGTGAAGAACTTTCTCTTCACATCCAATCTGAATCTCCCCACCTCCAGCTTTGCTCCATTCCCCCTAATCCTGTCACTACCTGATAGCCTCAGAAGTCCCTCCCCAGCTTTCTTGTAGGCCCTATTCAGATACTGGAAGGCCACAATAAGGTCACCTCGGAACCTCCTTTTCTCCAGACTGAACAGCCCTACTTCCCTCAGTCTGTCCTCATAGGAAAGGAGCTCCAGCCCTCTGATCAACCTCGTAGCCCTTCTCTAGACACACTCCAGCATGTCCACATCCTCTTGTAACAGGGGCTCTAGAACTGGATCCGGTACTCCAGGTGGGGTCTCACCAGGGCGGAATAAAGGGGGAGAATCACTTCCCTTGACATGCTGGTCACACTTCTCCTGATGCAGCCCAGGATCTGGTTGGTTTTCTGGGCTGCAAGTGCACACTGCTGGCTCATGTTGAGCTTCTCATCCACCAGCACCCCCAAGTTGCTCTCCTCAGGACTGCTCTCCAGCCAGTCACTGCCCAGCCTGTATTTGTGCTTGCGATTGCCTCGAGCCAGATGCAGGACCTTGCACTTGGCCTTGCTGAACCTCTCAAGGTTGGCTTGCGCCCACCTCTCCATCCTGTCCAGCTCCCTCTGTATGGCATCCCTGCCCTCCAGCCTGTCTGCTGAACCACACAGCTTGGTGTCATCAGCAAACTTGCCAAGGGTGCACTCAATACCTTTGTCCATGTCACCTACAAAGATGTTGAACAAGACTGGTCCCAGGAATGATCCCTGAGGAACTGTTTGTCAATGGCCTCCACTGGGACACAGAGCCATTGACAGCCACTCTTTGGGTGTGGCCATCAAGCCAGTTCTTTATCCATCTGGTGGTCCACCCATCAAACCCATGTTTCACCAGCTTGGAGACCAGGATGTGGTGTGGGACAGTGTCAAAGGCTTTGCTCAGGTCCAGGTAAATGACATCAGTTGCTTGCCCCTCATCTATTAATGTTGTGACCTGTTCGTAGAAGGCCACCAGGTTTGTCAGGCAGGATCTGCCCTTGTAAAACTTGGCAATACAGACTACCGTTTAGCACAAAGAGTAACTTTTCACACAGATTACAAGACATTTTATGATAATTAGTAATCTGCTCTTTGAACTTAATTATTATTTAAAAGCACAGAAACAAAACTTTAAATTATTTTTCCTAACCTCCTCTGCCAGGTCATCTCTGTCTTTCTCAAAGTTTTCCTTATTGATGCGACACTCTGTCTGGATAACAAGATCAGAAACACAGGCGGATGCAGGTGAAATGGAAGACTCATCCTTTTCATTTTTTACAGCCTTCGGACACACAGGCTTTTTCTCCCCCTTGCAAGTTCCAATACGCAAATTCTAGAGGAATCATTAGAAGTTTTAAACTCAGGTGTCAGAAAATTAGCATGAAGAAACTGTCATTCAAATTATGAGCAGCAATGGTCTTAAGTGTTTAGACAATAAAGATATTTCAGTCTTAAATTTTAACTAAACACAAAATACTTTTACAATCATATCTAAAGCACGATGTAAGCAGAAACTAAGACAGGATATTGCACAGAACACAGATGATTCATCAGCAACTACCTTGAACACTCTACAGTGAACAACCATAAAATGGAAAACTGTACATCTAAGTTGCTTCTAGGCCACAACGAAACCCTTAAGTTCACACAGAACACAAAATCAAATTCTGACTACTGCTCACACCAAGACTGCTCAGCAAGCAGGGACTCACTGACAGCTTGTATGCTGTACTTAATAAAGTCCCTGAGAGGTAGCTTTTAGTCTTACAGGACTTAGAACAATAACCTTCCTCTGCAAATACTGTCTGGGCTTAAAAACAATGTACAGAACAAGTATCATATTTTTAACATCCAGCTAGAAAATTAGAGAATACTAACCTTTTCAATTAATACTTCTCTGTTTTCAGATACTTCTGGCAACTCCAAAGGCACTGAAGAGAGCCTGAAGTGAGGGATGGAGAGGGAGGAAGAGGGCAAGGAAATGAAAAAAAGAAAGAAAGAAAAAATAGTATTTTAGAGACCAAGTAAACGAGTGGTCTGACACTCTCAGTAGAAGGCCACTGCATACTGTCTGCCCCGTATCTGTCCGTTACGATTTCCCTCAATTCGTCCCGGTCATCAGAAGGCAGTTTTGCTGTAGGGAGAACGCATGACAATTAGAGCAGAATCAGCCCTAGTTGTGTATCAGTCTCCCAAAACTAGTAATTTACAAAATTTGGACCTTGATTGCCAAACAGAAAAATAAGGAATTTAAATACATTTTGTAAGCAAGTCTTCTGTATTGTCTTATCAAAGGTAACTGAAAAGTCCTCTGCAGACTTGATAACGTTCTTTTATCCAGACATTCTCCCTCTGAATCATCTCAGGTTTGGCATCTTCAGGTTTGTTCCCATATGAAATTACTGATATTTAACAATTGCCTGGCTATCAAAAATTTGTCTTATCACTCCTGGTGAGCATAGGGTTAACTGCAGAGCTCTCTCACTTGCTAAGAAGCACAGACATCACAATGCAAATATTTGCTGTATTTAGAATGGGAGGCAGATCAAAATCTGTGCTGTAAGAATTCACAGAGGGAAATCTAGGCTTTAAGCATTAGCTACTTGGACAACCTCTGAGATTTATATAAACCTACATCTACTGAAGTCTAAGTATAGGACAGCCTTTTTTTGCTAACCCACTTCCTCACTTAGTACCCTCTGAAGGATCTGTAGGAGTCATATTATTGAGTACAATGTTATTCGAAAGGTCATGAAGCCTTCTTGTGCCAAGCGCAATTTAAAAAAGGCCAAAACCTTTTAGAATATAACTCTTTTCTGTTCTATCGTTTGCTGGAATTGTATCAAGACAATTTGCAGAATAAAGTGAGTCTAGAATATCTGTGAGAAAAGGTTTGTTGAAGAAGGTTTAGCACAGTAATTCTGTTTGGAAGTTAAGAGTTTCTCGGTTTAGTTTTAGTTGTGTTCTGTTGCTTTTTAAAAAACAAACATAGTGCTGCTGAGAATGTTATTTCTGTTCTCAGCCCATACTGAATATATATATTTACCTCAATACAGCCTGAGAATTTCTGTTTTCTCCATACGCCTCTTAAAGCTTGGAAGAAATTAGTTAAAAAGTGAGAAAAAAAGTCCTTGCAACCTGGCTTCTGCATATCTATTCAGCAGCAACCAGCTAGTTGATCAGTCACTATATGGAAAAAGATACTTTAGTACTATCCTGCAACACAGAAGACTACTTAAGTATACCATTAAGACTCGAGAGATGCAGTATGTTTAACTTCAACAAGTAAGTCTCTATTTTTCCACCACATTTTTATCAATTTCTCATTAACATCATACCACCTTGGTGATGGTGTTGACTTATCCATCACAGCTTCCGATGCCCCATCATCTTTATCATAACGTACTTCATGAACAGAGTCATAAATATCTAGAAAAGCAAGATAAGTTTCATTATTGCTCCTTTTTTTTTTTTTTTTTAAATAAGGCTTCCCAAGTGACAAAAGTGACTGTAAACTATTTATAGGATGAAATTTATTAACACTTCAAGAAAAGCAAATTAATACATAAGCAGGATAACGGAATCAATCTTTTTTCCTTGGGTACCATCTACAACCACAGATGCACTAGCACCTATTTGTGTTACTCCTCAAACCGTTTGAGAGGCATGATTCTATTTGCTGGCTTGCACATAATAGTCACACATTCTAGCTTCCTCCAAACTACAATCACAGCCACATGTCATCATTATTCCCTCCTCTCCACATACACATCAACTGGATGGTACAGCCTCCTCTCCAAAGCTTGTTTTGCTCCCACAAAGACAGGTTGAGATAAGAAGTTTACCGAGATCATGAACTATACCTTATCAAAAGCAGCATTAAAAGCCAGCAATAAACTTATTCCACCCACCCACGCAAGCAGCAGCCAGTGCAGCAGAAACCACCAACACCCCAAACCTGGAAAAAAAACCCAGCAACTGGAAACAGGAAGCCTCTCATATTACAATCTGAAATTCAAGCCTCATGATACTTTACTCTAGCTAGCACTTTCATTTTGAAACTGGCATGATGTTAGGACCATAATGAATATCCATCAGCAGATTCAACCCAACACGACACACATCAGTTCCACAAAGCAAAATTCCATCTACATTTTTCCCTTCACCTGCATTTAGCAGTAAGTACCTCTGCGGATATATAATCCCTTCCCACTGCCTCCTCTCCAAGCAAGTCAAGGCACACAAAGAAAACATTCTGTATGTTATCAGAGGCACATACACGTCAGCAGAGGACTTTCTAGAATAAAGATTAATTCTAGCATTCATTTAGATAAACAGTCAAAGTTTAATATTAGTAATTGTACTGGGATATAATTGATCAAGTAACTGGTTGAGCAAGAGTTAGTTCTCTCCATAGCATCTTTCATAATGATGCGTTTTGTAGTGGTAGCAGCAAGAGTGGTGGTAACACGGCTCCATTTTGGCTACTGCTGAGCAGCGCTCGCACAGCACCAAGCCTGTGGTTTTCCAACATTTGCCCCTACTGCCCTACCATATAAGGAGCAGCTGCAGCCAGAAAGACTTGAAACACTCTGACTTATCTGTTTGGGTTACACTTCTAAAACAAATTTTTTTTCTTTCTCAGTAAAGCTCTGGGTGAAAGTGACATACTGCGTTTTCCTCTCTCACCCAATAGTCTAGTTTCTCACTCAAATTCTCCAATTAGTTCAAACCAGCACAATCCACCCTGTCTACTTCACTCAGAGTTCACTGACAGTTATCTATCTAATTTAAAACAGTATTTACAATAATGAATATTTACAAATTCAGTTAATTCCAGATGTATCTTGGATGTAGGTGATTCAAAAGCTCAGAAAACAGGAAATGGTTTGTCTCCTCGCAGATGAGATGAGACATGGGACTCCCAGGTGACATTGGGTTTGTGCTTATGTACTCTAGATTCTGTCATATTGGACGCCAGATGAAACCTAGAACAGAAAACTCCTAACACTCTGAATTTAACCTCTTTCAGCTAAGGTTAATCTGTGGAATACACTGGATTT
Source organism: Psilopogon haemacephalus (assembly GCA_013396835.1). Taxonomy (NCBI): domain Eukaryota; kingdom Metazoa; phylum Chordata; class Aves; order Piciformes; family Megalaimidae; genus Psilopogon; species Psilopogon haemacephalus. Next base: position 33,739 of record VWZI01021251.1, on the reverse strand, counting down.
CACCATTCTACTGCATTACCTAGTACATATGACCAGGACCTTCTGCAGAAACCATCCCTCGGACAGGTTTCCCTTTGCCCAAAGGAGAAAATACCCAAACAGTTTTCCCTAACAGATTCTTTTCATGTACAAGAGGAACTCTATCACCATCCACTGTTGGTACCAAATCTGATTGTGCAGGTCCTGCTCTGTTTACAGAACCCCTACTGTTTACCAACCAGGTTCCTTGTGCTAAATTCTTGTCCCAGTTTTTTAAAGTTCCACCTCCCATGGCTTTTAGGGTGGTCTTTAGCAAACTGTTATAGCGTTCAATCTTTCCTGAAGCTGGTGCATAGTAGGGTATGTGATAGATCCATGCAATACCATGCTCCTTGCCCCAGTTTTTCAAGATTGTTCTTGAAATGAGTGCCACTGTCTGATTCAATTCTCTCTGGAGTTCCATGTCTCCACATGATTTGCCTCTCCAAACCAAGCATGGTGTTATGTGCAGTAGCATGTGGAACTGGATAGGTTTCCAGCCATCTGGTGCTTGCCTCTACCATCATTAGCACATACTGCTTGCCGGGTGTTTGTCCACTCCACTCTCCTTTGCAAGTGGGCCGAGCTGCTTTGCAGACTTGTCTCCTACCTGTAGGGCATTTGCACCAATAGAATGGCATTTCATCAGCCAGTTTAGGATTGGCTCTCCTGATTCCCTTGAATATTCCTTTCTAATTTCCCTGACCTCTCTAAGGGGATCATTGTAGCCTTGGATGTCCTTTTGCTCCTCCTTTTCTCCTTGCTGGTCTGTTGGTGCCTGGCCAAACAAAACTCTTCTAACAGCATTCCTAATTTCCAGAAAGCCATCCTCTGATCTGGTAACTGATCTTACGTTGTCCTCATATTTAGACCTAAGCAAACCAGTCAGATCTTTAAGACTAAGCTTTTTCTCTTCTTCTTCCTCCTGTGGAAGTTCAGAAGGACCTGCTGCACTTCCCAGGTCCTCTTTTGAACAACGTTTTGACACAATTTTAGCTTTCATTTTGGCAGGAGCTAGTTTAACAGAAGATGGAGCTTGTGATGGATCTGAATTTTGGGGAACCTGAGCTGCTGGCATATTAGAATCAGCACTGGAATCAGAAATTGCAGTCTGAGGAATTGAGCTAGCATCAGAAAAAGTTATCAGACTCAACTTTTGTTTTGGGACAACTTTGTAAACATTGTCTGGGTGTACAGCCAGACTGACTTTGCTTGGATTGAGGAATTTCTTTGTTTAAGTTTCCTGGTATGATCTGCTTTTTTAAAGTAGTAGCAGCAGTTTTCAGGTCCAGAAGTGAAATGAATATTAAAATTATAATTAATAAGAAAACAATTACACAAGTTAAATATATCACCGTAGTCCTTGAAGAGAAATTTTCACAAGGATCTGGCATCGTGCTTTTTGGGTGAAGTGACATACTGTGTTTTCCTCTCTCAGCCAATAGTCTGATTTCTCACTCAAATTCTCCGATTAGTTCAAACCAGCACACTGACCAAAGGTGTATTCCACTCCATAGAACATGAGCTCAGATATAAAACCTAAGGGAAAAAAGCAAGTAGGGCGCCATCTCCTGATGGTGTCTGTGCTTTGGAGCAACCACATGTATTAAAGCCCTGCTTCCCAGGGAGTGACTGAACATTGTCTGCTGATGGGAAGTAAAGAATAACATTGCACACAGCCTTTGTTTTTGCTTTTCATCCCATTAAATTGCTTCTATATTGACTCACGGATCTCTTATATTTTCCAGCTCCCCTGTCCATCTAAGAAGTAAGATGACAGAGCATCTTTGGTGGGTATCTGGCCCTCCATCAGGGTCAAACCACCAAAGTAGTTCTCTTAACTCTAATTTCAACTTCTGCTAATCTAAATGGCATTTTCTTTCATAATTCCTCAAAAACCCAAGCTGATTTCAAAACTTCGGTGAGGCTACCTTTTTTTTTAAGTTATCATGTAATAGGCAGAAAATTAGCTTTCTCAGTGGCTGGATTCTCAGATTAAGCACCTTAAACAAAGGGTGTGGAGAACACCACATGCACAAGTTTGTCTCAAGTTTTCTGATAGTTCTCTGAACTTGTGATAACATCGCACAGTGCTTTCATATTTGAAATTGAAGTAAATGACCTTCCATTTGCAGTTCTGTAGCATTTTCTTTGCAACTTCTAGCCCTACACCTACATAGTGACTGCTGGAGCACTCGTGTCACCTTTAAAACAAAAATGTATCTTCTCTCTATTGCTTTGCACCTTCAAACTACAATACGCATCTGCTAGGTCATTTTTCCTAAGAGACTGCAAAAGTCATATGAATCAAGCTTCCTTCCCCCCCATCATAGATTTTAATTTATGTGGTGGTTTGAACTAATTGGAGGATTTGATTGAGAAAATTAGACTATAGGCTGAGAGAGGAAAACAGATGATGTTACTTCCCTCAGAGTTCTACTGAGAAAGAAAAAAAATTGGTTTATGAATTGTAACCCAAATATAGGTAAGTCAGAGACTGCTCCAGGCCTCTCTGGGCTGTGGCTGCTCCTTGCATGGCTCTGTTTCCCTGCCTTTTGTAGCTAATAACTCCACTAACCTCTTTCCCACTGCTAATCTCCCTGGTCGATCTACCTCTGCCTATCTGCTGTATCAACAGATGGTGAGATAAGATCGGAGAAGGGGGGAAAGGTGGTAGGGGTAGTCAGAAAACCCCTCTTAGGGATTTTGATCTCTGGGAGGGGTGTGGTGTTTCTGTATTACTTTTTCACTATATATATCTGTAAATATCTGTTTACATTGTAAATATCTGCTTGTATATTGAGCATTGCTGTAAATATAAAGCTTCATTTAGCAACTTCCAACCTGTCTGAGTTCTAGCCTGGGTTATATCAAAGGTGGGGGTGGGCAGGTAACTGCTAAACCACTACAATCTATAATATATACTAGAGACAGTTAACACTTGTTCAGTAGCACTACTTAGTAAAATACAATTAGCTCATGTGCCAATTAGTGGCATCAAAGTTGAACAAAGTGAACTCTGAAGAACACTGCTAACCTACTAACTGATAACAACCAATACAGAGATCAATTAAGGCCCCAGTCAAAGAGCACAGTTACTGTGGAATAACTATTTCAGGATGCACCTGGGAAAGATGCTTTCCTGGAAAGACACCTTTGGTTTCTTCTCCCAGCTAGCCAACAGGAAAAAATTACCTTCTTTCTCTCTTATTACTCCTCCCACCTGAAGAGACTTGTTAGAGTGAATGCATTCTCTGGAACCCATGAATGAAACTTTGTACAAGTAAATCTGTACCAACATGCTTCATGTAAGAACAATACAACAAACAAGTGCAGCATTAGGGGTTTTGCCATATCAAAAGCTTCAGAGAATCTCTGAAACACACCAAGGCTGAAAAAAATGCAAGGTAACTGTTGCAAGGAATCACTAAAAAACAGGTTATCAGAGACCATCAAAGAAAACTGCAAGATAAGCAGAAAGTCGTTTAGACTCCACTTTTAACAACTGTGGCAGAGAGGGCAGGTACAAAGTAAAAGAAGTTTCTGTTCACCCACCTGCAGCTGATTCTAGATACTGACAAAATACACTGTGCTCATCATTTTCTTCTACAAGATCAAAATCACGAGGTGGCAAAGATCTTAACAAACCAAGCTGCTTTTTAAGAAAGAACAAACACGTTACACAAACATACTGGAGAAAAAAAAAATGTGTATCGACAGCAATTAATTATTTACAGTAGCTTTTCTGCCAACCAGATGTCAGACTCAACATTTACATTTTCCTCTTTGCTGGATAGCTGGGCAAAGGTATCCCTTCAGATCTCTACAAGTCAGAATGAAAATTATTGTTCATTCTTCAAGCAGAACACTCTAAAAGTCAGAGTTCAATAGATGTTCAGAATGATAGCACATGAAAGCTCAGTTTCCACAGTGGGTGGACATGGACAAACCAAAACCAATCAGCTTACTCTGATAATGATGGAACCATCTTATTATCAAGTCAGATGTATCTTGTTTAAGAAAGAATAATTCATAAAGCAATTTCTGTCACCTTGTGTTATCCAATTTCCTATCCTTACATGTAACACTTAAGCACCACAATAAAAGGCAACAAGCTTAGCTAAATCTGGCTTATGTTCACCTTTTCTCATACCAGAATGAGATAAACTGAACATTCACTACTCACTAGATCCTGATCCGGGATTAAATCAGAAGGATGCAAGCCAAGAAAGCTTTTCCACTTCATTTGCCACTCTTCCTGATTTCTATAAACAGATGCACTTGCTGACACACAATGCTGTTGCTCTATTTCTAGCCTGCAACATATGAACACAGAAAATTAACCTAACATGTGTTGGTGAAAATAATAATTCTGCATAAAGAAGGAATATTGTGGAGCAAAACCTCTGAGGTTTTCACTTATTTATGCCTGCACTAAGAGCTAACTGAAATTTACAACTAAAAAGAAGCCACTAAGTAAGTCTTCCTACTTTTTTTTACAGTAGAAGTGGAAGAGCTGTACTAAGAGATACACACCATGAGACACTTAAACTTTGCCTAAGTCAGTTTCAGTAGTTTTTACATCCCAGAAATAATTCATACAATAAAGAAATTAAAGAAAAAAAAAAATCAGACCATTTAGCAAGTAAAGTCCTAAAATAGTAACAAAGCAAATACAAAAAAAAGTAATCTAGAAAATAGTCTGTTAAGAGTTATAGATAATCAATACAAATGTAAATTTCCCACAGGCAAAAAGGGAAAAATATTTTGTCCTGGCATAGAATGACGGAGCATCCTAGGATTAATCCAATTCCTGGGCTCTCTCCCCCCTCTACTGTTAAAAGGTTTGGTAGGGGGGAAGGGTGGGGCGTCGCAGGTGGCCCCGGGACCCAGGGGGCGAACCTTGAGATGCCCATATACGTCGAACCTTGAATCAATTGGCCGGCCAGGAAATGCTGGACGCCTGATGGACAGCTTCGTTCGCCCTGCAGGGTACTTAAACGNTCCCTCCTTCCGCGGTCTTCCCCCTCGGTTCGGGTAGGAGCGCGTTTCCCCCCCTTCGCCTCGCGCTCCCGCGGATGTTCATAGGCGCGATCAGGATTTGTCTTGCATGTAAGCTCTCTGTTTTCCCCTGTCCTGGTTGTTAAACGTTTATACCTGACGTTTAAGCGATATCCGTGTCTTTTCTGCCGACCGAAACCCGAAGAACCGGTGAGGAGGGCACTAGAACCTCCTCGTCCCACGGGATACTGTGTTTGATTAGCCTAGTCCCGTGACATATTTGAACCAACACATTCTCACCACAAATTGTTTTAGAAAAAATTACAAGGTAGAAAATTATGATCCTTAGACTCAAGAACCAGGAATCAAATATTTCCAGACAATTACCTCTTTGCATTCAAAGTTTCTTGAGCTTTTTTGCAGGCTGTAATCATTCTCTCAATGGTGTTAAGTTCCTTGAGTTCAGATTGACAATTTTCGTCTCTCAATGCTCTCAGGGCTTCATTTAATAACTGAATGACTATCAAGAAGTTCAGTTTTTTGCCTTCATATATACTTCCTGTACCATACTTGAAGTATAGCAAGCAAGAAAAAAAGAATTAGTGAACAGCATCCATTTCAGAAAGTTTTGTCTTCTGTAGACACAGCACAGACACAAAGTTCTACTTTGTATTCTAATTCATAGAATCACAAAATGGTTTGGGTTCAAGTGACCATAAAGAATATCTAGTACCAAACACCCTGCAATGGGCAGGGGCACCTCCAACTAGACCATGTTGTTCAAGGGCCCATCCAAACTAGCTGTGAACATTTCCAAGCTCAGAGCCTCCACAACTTCTCCAGCAACTTTTTCCAGTGCCTCACCACCCTTGCAGCAAAGAATTTCCTCCTAACATCTGATCCAAATTTAGCTTTCTCCTGCTTGAAGCCATCAGCCCTTGTCCTGTCACTACACATTTTTCTACGAAGTCCCTCTCCAGCTCTCCTTTACACCCCTTTTAAATACTGCAAGGCTGCAATGCCTCCCCAGAGATTCCTCTTCTTCAGACTGAACAACCCCAAATGTCTTATTCACAGCAGAGGTCCTGCAACCCTCTTGACTATTTTTGTGGCACTCCTCTGGACCCACTCTAACATTTCCATTTCCTTCTTGTGCTGAGGGCTCTAGAACTAGGCATAGTATTTCAGGTGGGGTCTCACAAAAGTGAAATAGAGAGCATGACTCTCTTCCTTCAACCTTCCGGCTACACTTTTTAAAATATAACCCTGAAACAAAGCTGGCTTTCTGAGCCACAAGTGCACATCATAGGCTCATACTGAGCTTCTGATCAACCAGCACTCAAGTCATTCTCCTCCGGACTGCTCTGTTCCCCAGTCAGCCTGCATTTGTGCTTGCACGACCTTTTAACTTAGCTGAGGTTGGCACTGGCCCATCTCTCAAGCCTTTTCCTCTGGATGGGATCCCTTCCCTCCAGCATGCTCACCACACCGCACAGTTTGGCGTTATCAGCAAGCTTGCTGAGGTGGCACTCAATCCCACTGTCCATGTCACCAAAAAAAGTAGTTAAGCGACACCATCCCCAGTACCAACTACTGAGGAAACACAATCTCCTCCCTAGTCAATAGTCTCCACTTAAACACTGGGTCACTGACCACCACTTTTTGAATGTGGCCATCAAGCCAGATCCTTATCTGCTAAGTGGCCCATCTATCAAAGACATAGGTCTTTCTAATTCAAGAGATCAGGATGTCAGGACAGACAGTATCAAATGTTCACACAAAACCAGGCAGATGAGATAGGTAGATGATTTAATTTCTAAAATATTAATTCTAGGTCCAAGTGTCAGGTTTGTCATCTACAATCAGCCCCTTGAAAGCAGCCTACAAAGCAATTAGAACTCATAATACTCTAACTAATGACATACTCTGTTTAAACACTGCCCCAAAAGATGTGGAGCCCCATACACTACACACTGGACACAGAAGCTTATTAGTTAAAGCAAGAGCTTAACAGGTCAACTTAATTATCACGTCCAAACCAAACCAAAGAAACCAAGTACTAATCAGGCAGACTTACCAATGCAGTTGCTGAATTTTATAAAGTTAGTGATTGAAACATGCTGCTCTTTTTTATTGGTTATAATTATAGCAAGCTTTTACACACAAATTACAGACATATTCTCCATCCTTGAGCAATCATCACTTATCTGTGAAGTACTTTTCCGTTTTAAAGATACCTAATTACATCATTGTCAACCAAAAAAAAAACCCAAAAACCCACCTTCCAGTTCAGCAAGACGCATGAAAACTACTTACCTGATGTACACTGCTTTCAACCCTATGACCCAACAGTTCTGGAATTCTGAAAACAATATTTCCATCCAAAGTGCATTGACTAAGAGGATCTTCAAGTTCATCAAGTACTGAAGCCACAACTTCTTTTTGGTTTTTCAGAGATGCAAGCATTTCCATTACAGATGTCCACATGCTGCAAACCTAAATAGGCAAGGACAAAAATGCTGTTTAAATGTCTGTCATAATACCTAAATGACTGAGCATCAAAACAGCATACAGATAGATGAAAGAGCTAGCATAATCACAAGTAGGTATGTGGAAATAACAGCATCTGAAACTAAGTGTTACAGAAATTTTAAGAAATGCAGTACAGTGCCACAACAGAAAAAATGCTCACCTTTTGAATTCTCTCATCTTCGTAACTTTCGTTTTCATCATTTTGTTTCATGCTGTACACACATGCAAAACAAAAGTTCAATTGGACTGCAATGAAATTAACAAGCTATTTCACAAAATAGGGTATGAAATCTATTTTATATATTCTAACTTAGTTACCAGAGGGAAAAAAAAAAAACCCACTTACTTCCAATACTGTTTCTGCAGGGCTTCGTATTCAGACTTTATCTGTTCTGTTTCTTCAATCAAAAGCCTAGGAAAGAAGTTAGCTGTTACCACGGATTTTTTAAATCACTCATGGCTGTTGTTTCCAAATTAGCATTTTGGAACAACAGAAAACACCTACTACTTGACTTCCTCACCATGACTTTGTGCAAAAGAAAAAAAAAAAAAAAAAGGCAAGGAAACCACTAAGAATAAGCTGTAATTTTTGCTATGTTCATGTGTGGTGGGTTGAAATTAGAGTCAGAATAAATCATCAGACTAACTCAAAAGGTTTGGAAGCAAAATGAAGCTGTATTTGCAAGCAAGCTAAAATAAAGAAGCATGAAATACAATATATATGTACTTTGCCAAAACAAGTCTCAGCCAAAGTCAGTACAGCAAAAGCACCAGTCCAAGCAAAGAAGAGAAAAATAATAGTATGTGCAGCAGACTATATACTACTCCAGTAAGCAAACGGAATGATAAGAATTCTTATTTTCTTTCGCATCCAATCCTCTACTTTGTTTACCTTATACTATTTTTTCTATTCAACATCTGTGGAATTTTCTTTTCCTTTCCTTTTATAATTTAGAAGCAGGCTAGTGTTAGTTTTAAACCACCACACTGTGGTAAAAAGCATTCATTCGTGTCAATATAAAATTAGCAAAGAGCTAGGGAAAATGCCTAAGTGGATTTGGGGCACTCACCAGAACGTGCTGTGGCTGTACCATTCCCCAAGAAGAACAAACAAAGCCAAGAAGGAAGCTGATAACAACACTCTGCCAGGAAGCTAACTGATAACGGACACCCTGCCTGAACATAGATTAAGGCATCCTGCAAATTCCTCTACCAAGGATGCTACAGTTGCGCAATGAGGACCAATTGTGTGGGACTTCACGAACTCCTTAGCACAGTTCACTGAAAGGACACTTGGAGGATGACTCCTTACTTCATCCAGAAGACCACCAGAGGGGTACGGAGGGCCCCCAAGAACCAATACGCATGAGTAAGACAACCCTCATGAGGACCACCCACAAGTTTAAACACTGTTTGAATAGGTATTAGAAATTATTTGCATATGTATTAGGAACATGTAATAAAAATGTGTGTAGCCTTGTTTCTGTGTGCAGTGTGGAGAGTTCACTCCCCTGCACCCAGCGCAGTTTCACGCTGTTTCGCTTGCTATCCAATAAAAGAAATGAGCTTGTGGAACAAAATCTCTGGCTCATTTATAACAACACCACAGAACAATTTTTATTACAACAAAGAACACTAGCGAAGTTACTTGAAATCTAAGTTATCAATATAAACTTCCAAATACATTCAGCAGTTTTACAGTGCCCAAATCATTCAATTTCAGAAAGCCAGACCACCACCTTCCAAAGCTGAAGTGCTTTTATTAAATGTTTATGGATGTAAAGACACTGTGGCCAGCTTTTCAGAAACATTGGAGACATGAATCATGTTGGCCTTGAGAAGTAAAAACTATACAGAATTAATTTTTTTAAGGATACCACTCAAGGTAAGCAAGAGCAGTATGAGTTTTCAAGCAGTAATTCAAGAGTTTTCAGCTGAGAGATGCAGACTTATAAAAACCAGCTAAGGTTAAAAGACTTCATCCTCTAAAAATTACATTTTTTAAAGCCATTTATTGAAAGGAGAGCCTTCAGTTATGTTGCTCATGGCCAAGTCTTTACTGTTTCCAGCAAGGGAGATTCCATTACTTTTCTGGGCATCACACTAGTGTTCAACTGTTGCAGCATAAGATTTGATTTTCTTTTTTTATCCCAAAGGCTACTTTGATTAAGGATGTTCAACCTGCTGCTCCTTCTTCTCTCACTGCACATACGTTCTTGTGAAGGAAGTACCTCAATCTTGTCCAACACTACTTCTTAGGTATTGGAAGACTGACTGAACCCCTTGAGCTTTGTCATCCTCAGGCTAACCAAACCCCACTTCTACAGCTTTCACTCATATGTATCAACTTCTACAACGCTCTAGTCATTGTAGTCCTCTGCTACAATCCTATCTTTCAACCTCAACTGAGGGGACCAAACTGAAACACAGTATTGCAGGTGTTGCCTTAGAATTGCAAGGTAGTGTGAAATACATCTCTTGACATGTTAGCTGTGCTTCTTCATACAGCCTAGGAGGCTGTCAGTCTTCTTGACAATAGGGCACACTACTGACTTGAACTCAGCTTGTAGCCCAACACTACTCTCACCTCTTGCCCTCCTTAGCAGACTGGCTCTCCAGCCACTCACCCACAAGCCTATTCTGTTGTTGAGGATTATTCCATTCCAGATGCAAGACTTCACACTGATCTTGGTCAAATATCACCTAAATCTGGTTGGGCAAGTCTTGAAACCCAAAAAGGCCTCCGTGTAATGGCTCTTCATAACTGTCTACTTTCCTCACACTTGGTGTCATCTCCAAATTCGATGTATTTGTGTTCAGTATGGTTATTCATACCCTTTATGAAAACAAGGAATAGTTTAAGACCCAGTATTAACCCTCAAGGAACTCTGCTTATGATTAGCTACAAGACTTTGAAGTACTATCACCCTTTGTGCTCACCCCTTTAGCTAGCCTTCTATGCTTCCAAAGATGACAGAGCGGTTCCATCAGAAATTATGGCAGGGTGTCTCTATGCCCTTGTATTGTAATAACAAGACAGCCACCATGAGATCTCTGCTTGATGCTAAACCCTCTGATCTTTATGCACAGGCATGAAACAAAGCAAGTCTTCTTGCTTGGTTACACTACAAATGCCGAAAATTTATCATCTCCAGTGGAACTCTTCCTTTTCTGCCACTCTTATGACAGTGTTTCAGTCAAGTAAACTTTCTCATACTATGTAAATTCCACTGGCAGATAATACTGTGTCCACACAGAAACAAGAAAAAATAGCATAATTCTGGTTCTGGGTTCTTGGGTGTTGGCTCTTCTCTGCAGGGATGGCAGTGAGACATGAGAATGAGATAGCCCTGGTTTTGGTTTTCTGTCTTATGCTGTGGGGTTTTTTGCCCCCATATTTCACTGCACTTCTGCAGTGACTGGCTGGAGAGCAGCCCTGAGGAGAGCAAATTGGGGGTGCTGGTGGATGAGAAGCTCAACATGAGCAGTGTGCACTTGCAGCCCAGAAAGTCAACCAGATCCTAGGCTACATCAGAAGTGTGGCCAACAGGTCGAGGGAAGTGATCCTTCCCCTCTGCTCCGCTCTGGTGAAACCCCACCTGGAGAACTACATCCAGTTCTGGAGGCCCTATTTCAAGAGGGATGTGGACATGCTGGAGTGTGTCTAGAGAAGGGCTACGAGGTTGATCAGAGGGCTGGAGCTCCTCTCCTATGAGGACAGACTGAGGGAATTAAGGCTGTTCAGTTTGGAAGAGGCTCTGAGGTGACCTTATTGTGGCCTTCCAGTATCTGAAGGGGGCCTACAAAAAAGCTGGGGAGGGACTTTTTAAGATACCAGGTAGTGACAGGACTAGAGAGAATGGAGCAAAGCTGGAGGTGGGGAGATTCAGATTGGATGTGAGGAGAAAGTTCTTCACCATGAGAGTGGTGAGGTCCTGGAACGGGTTGCCCAGGGGGGTGGCTGAGGCCACATTCCTGAAGGTGTTTAAGGCAAGGCTGGACGAGGCTCTGTCCAGCCTAATCTAGGGTAGGGTCTCCCTGGGCATGGCAGGGGTGTTGGAACTAGATGATCCTTGTGGTCCCTTCCAACCCTGACTGATTCTATGATTCTAAATAAACTAAGTTAAAGTAATCATACATTATTAGATTATTAGCTAAGGTAATTATGTGTTGTGATTGTCTTACCTCTTCATCTCAATCCTGAGTTTTGTGTGCTTTTTCCCACCTTTGCGCTGGGGGAGCAAGGCAAGTTAGCTCTTACACTAAACCATTACAGGTTTATGTAAATAAAATAGGTCCCACAGTAATTAAGCAAAGATCAAATGTTTAATCTACAGACAGTTGTATTCTAAAATATGACCATTCTAACATCAAGAAATCATAATGGTACATACGCAGAGTTCTCCTATCAAGCTGTATATTCCAAAACACAGCATCTTCTAACTGAAGAAAAACTTAGACTACTATACTTTAGAAAAGACTCTACAAAAAGCAGAACTGTCAAAGGAGGTGAAGGGGGAAAGGCTCAAGAGAACTCATGAGGTAAAGCAGATTCGGTCTCCTCAAACCTTGTTTGAAAACACACACAAAGTCAGCTTTAAGGAAAACTCAGTTTTTAAAAAGCATTACTTACTGTGCTTTTTGCTCATATTCTTGCCAAACAATATCTTCATTTTGAAAAATTTGCAGAAGTTTATTGCACTCAACTCTACATCTTGCCTCTGCTATGTGTACATCCTCAGGTCTTGACTCTACAGCTTCAGTAAAAGGTGTATCAATGCAGAAATGAAAGTCTGGTTACATGATGCACTTTAAGTAAATACACATATTGCTAATTCACCTAGTTTGAAATGAACAAACCACAAATCAAGATTTTTATTTCACCAGGAGTGAAAATGACACTATGCAGTGTATATTCTGGGGTTTTTTTCCTATTTTTTTTCTGTTGCATACATTTTCATTCACTCCTCTCTTTCCTTATTCTTCACATCAAAAAAAAATATGCCTACAACACAGTTCTGGCCCTTCAAAATTCCTCAAGTTGTGAAAAAGAGTAAAGTATAGTGGCCCAGTACTTTAGGATCAAACAGTTACTTGTGTGGGTAATGACGTACAAGACTACACATACATAGCCAAGACTTGGAGCAAGACCCAATAAGCAACACAAAGCAGAGCAATCTACATTGTTCTATCAGCAGTAGTTCTATCCAAGTGCACAGTACTCTGTGAAAGGTTGTGAACTTCGACTACTGAAATATCCATATAATAAAGATTTGAGTTTTACTGTGAATGTGACAAAGAAAATATCTTTTTTTCCATTACAGCTTACCTACAGAGTTTGCCTCCAGGTCCTTAACCATTACATGTCTTGCAAGCAAATAAAGTAGTTGAATAATTCTAGGACCGCCAGGAGAAATAAGTGAAGAAGGTGTCATTTGTGGAAAACAGCTTCCTAGTACCTCAAGAAAAGATCACAAAAAATCTTAGAGACAAAGCCTAAACAGCAGCTATCAAACAGATAGCTGAGTACCAAAACACTACAGCCTACTTACTAGCAAGTCTGACACAAAGCTTAAACTATTTTGCCACCACAGAAGAGACTAAAACTTTTTGAATGTTGTTTCCCCTGCCATCTGTACATAAAAGGCAGTTCTGTACATAAAAGGCAGTTTCAATGCAAAGACTGACATCAGTGTTGGGTAAATACTAGAAAACTCTCTCTGTCCTTTGGACTTCTGACTGATACTTTCTGCCTTTGAAAAAATGCTCAGGCTTTTATTCATATTTTTTTACTTATGTCACAGAATCAGAGAATGTTAGCAGCTGCAAGGGACTTCGAAAGATCAGCTAGTCCAACACCCTGCCAGAGCAGGATCACCTATAGCAGATCACACTGGATCACATACAGGCAGGTCTTGAGTATCTCCAGTATCTCCACATCTACTCCAGGCAGCCTATTCCACTGTCCTGTCACCCCTCACAGTGAAGAAATGTTTCCTCACATTTCCATGGAACTTCCTATGCCTCAGCTTCCACCCGTTGCCTCTTGTCCTGTTGTTAGACACCACTGAGAAGAGCCTGGCTCCATTCACCCTTTACGTTGCTTATAAACATTAATGAGGTCACCTCTCAGTCTCCTCTTCCTCAAGCTAAAGAGCCCCAGTTTGTCAGCCTTTCTTCATAAGGAAGATGTTCCCACTCCCTTAAACATTTTTGTGGCTCTGCATTGGACTCTTCTCAAGCTGTTCTGTCTTCTTGAACTGAGTGGCCCAGAACTGGACACAACACTCCAGATGTGGCCTCACCAGGGTAGAGTAGAGGGGGAGAAGAACCTCCCTCAACCAACTAACCACAGCCCTTCTAGTACACCCCAGGATGGCATTGGCCTTCTTGGCCACAAGAGCATATTGCTGGCTCATGGTGAGCCTTCCATCCACCAGGACCCCCAGGTCCTTTTCCCCTTCACTGCTCTCCAACAGGTTAAGTCCCCAACCTATACTGATCTATGGGGTTGTTTTTCAACCAGGTGCAAGATTCTACACTTGTCACTGTTGAACTTCATTCCATTTCTCCCTGCCCAACTCTACAGCCTGTCTAAATCTCACTGAATGGTCTACCCAGCTTGGTGTCATCTGCAAACTTGCTGACAGTGCACTCTGCTCCCTCATTCAGGTTGTCAATGAATATATAGAACTGGTCCCAGTACTGCCCTGAGGGGCTCCACTAGATACAGGCTTCTAACTAGACTCAACCCCATCAACCACAACTCTCTTCCTTCTTCCCTTTAACCAGTTCCTAACTCACCTCACTATTCCATCACCCAGACCACACTGCCTTACTTTAGCTATAAGGATGCTGTAGGAGACAATGTCAAATGCCTTACTGAAATCGAGATAAATTGTATCCAGTGCTCTGCCATCACCTACACACCTGGTTAAGTCCTCAAAAAAGGCTATCAAATTGGTCAAACACGACTTCCCCTTAGTAAAACCATGCTGACTGCTCCTAACGACCCTTTTGCCCTTGGTATGCCTAAGAACAGTACTGAAAATAAGTTGCTCCATTACCTTTCCAGGAATGGAGATGAGACTGCCCAGTTACCTAGGTCCTCCTTTACCCTTTATGAAGTCTGGAGTAATGTATACCTTCCTCCAGTCCCCAGGCACCTCTCCTGTCCACCATGAGTCACTAAAGATGATGAAGAGTGGTCTGGCAATGACCTCTACCATCTCTCTCAGCACCCACAGGTGAATGCCATCATGACCCATGGAAGAGGTGGGGGTTGGTCCCTTCTCCCAGGCAATCAGCAACAAAACAAGGGGACACAGTTTCAAATTGTGCCAGCAGAGGTATAGGTTGGATATTAAGAGGAAGTTCTTCACAGAGACAGTGATTTGCCATTGGAATGGGCTGCCCAGGGAGATGGTGAAGTCACCGTCCCTGGAGGTATTCAAGAAAAGACTGAATGGGTCACTTAGTGCCATGGTCTAGTTGATTGGGTAGGGCTGGGCAATAGGTTGGACTGGATGATCTTGGAGGTCTCTTCCACCCTGGCTGATTCAACGATTTATGGACATGCAGTCACTTACTCAAAGATAGCACATTGCTGGCTTTCACCTTGAGTATTGTTACTAAAAAATATCTGTCTGTACATAAAGATTCAATCTAGAACCACCACTAAAACAAAAGCAGCATGAGACGGTACTAAAGCAAACAATTTTGGTTTGCCTCTAGTCTTTAGAAATCTTGCCTTAAATTTCACTCTCTCCTCACAAGTAAAGATTAACATTAAAAAAGTTTTCCAGGCATCTGAAATCACCTTCACAATATTCCTAGACAACTTAAGCAATTTTCTGTCAAGTTCAAAGAAATTATTCTTCCTTGGAACTGAGAAACACTTTAGACTTATGTTTACTCAAATCCCACTCTCCAGGAGAAAGCCACAGGAGTTCTGACCCAAGATTAAGTCTTTATCATTTAAATTCTACCATGTCACAATTTTTTCTTCAAATAAGTTTAAGATAAACTCTGTGAAATAAGACACAAGGTAAAACTAAATTATTAAGACAACCTTATTTAAAACTCCTAGCTATAAGCACTACTCTGGAAACTGAATGAGAACACCAAAATCAGGACAGCATTAATTTCCACTCACTGAAGCATCTTTTAGCCAGTCACAGCACTTTCTCCTAAATTTAGGATCCATGAAGCCACATGCTGGAAGGTAACAGTTGCTTTCATTTACAAAAGGATAGAGAAAAAGAAAAAGAAGGGAAAATAAATTGAAAGCATGTTCACATATTCACTTACTGTACTACTGTAAAAATGAATAGTGGTGCCGCTCAGAGAAGACAAAAAATGAAGGGATTTAGCTTAGACCAAGAATAGTTAGGTTAATTAAATGACATGGTCGTTTTGCCATAACTACAAGCTATTTCAGAGACAGTTTTGCTGCAGAGATGTATTTGTGTCTGAAAACTGCGGAGTGGGGGGAAAAACGGTCAGGAACCTGATATTTTTCATATTCCTGGTCTTCCTCCCACAATTTGTTTCGTGGATAAGCTAAAACAGCTCAGCCATACAAGGAAAACTTCAAAGGAAGATATTGTTCTTGCCATATTCAATATCCTGTTGCAGTTCTTAACCGGGAAACGTTACCTGCTGTTTGGCCAGGGAAATAAACAGGAAAGGTGGATTACTTAGCAACTATGGAAGTTTTTACCAAACTCCTCAAGTTATTGATGATACCAAAAAACTTAATTAAAGTTCCTGATCAGAAGTTGTGATCAGAAGAAAACTTACATTTTCGTTAGGCTTTATCTCACCTCAGCAACTTCTTAAATCATAATGTGATCAACACGCACAGCTATAACTTCATTTGCCAAGGACTTACGCGAAATCTTCTTCAACATGGGAATGATCCAGCTTAGCAAACATGAACAGGGCAAGGACACGGAATGCACTATGGCTTGGTCCATCTAACGTTTTCCTAATACACAAACAAATACATCAAAAGTTGTGAGGATGCCGAACAAACGATGCATTTTTACTGGCCACTTAAGATTACAAAACATTAAAGACTGAAATGTGACAAGTCATATACTGAATGCTTTATTTGCTACATAGTTAAAACCACACTTTCTTCGTCCCCTTTAACAAGCTTGAAATAATTTCGGTTAGCGACTTTTCTCTCCACTAAGTTTTCAAACCAGGAGATACAGCGCCAGCCAGTACTTCATATGACTCCGCGGGATGCACCCATCGCAGTGCAAGAAAACAGGAGTCATTACTATTTCTTGGGTTTTTTTCCAGCACTACAGCAATTTAGGTATTTCCCATCCCACGCACCACTAAAAGCATTATGCTCCCCGGTCGTTAAGGTGAGACCCTCCCCCTCTTAAAGCATACCCTCCATGCGGAAATCTGGGACCCTGTTCCAGGGTTGGCAGCTACAAAATGGCTACCCCTCCCCCTCCTCCTTCCCCGGCTCCCGCCGTCGCACTTACGCTCCTAGTTTAAATGTTTCGTTATCAGTTTGCGGGTCGAAACCTAGGCCTAACACGTACAACCAGAGGTGGTTCTTCTCCCACTGCACGCTCATGGTGGCCACGGACGATGTCACACGAAACACAGTGCACCAAACAGCAGCGCTACCCTCCGTTCCCAGCCCGCCAAAACTTGCCGCGCTCAGACCCGCCCACGGCACGCCCAAGCAACGCGAGACTTCGTACCGGTCTCGCTTCAGCCGAAAGGGGCGCGCGCAAGGCTCGCCGGGACCCGGGCACCGTTCCGGCGCGCTGCCCCCCGGGAGGTGTACTGCGCGAGGCCCCGCGCCTGCGCGCTGAGCGATCAGACGAGCGCAAGGGCCGAGCCGCCGCTCGCGTGGAGGCCACCGGTAGGGTGTTAGCACCGCGGCTAAGCTGAGGAGGCCCGGGGGAGGAGGGGTGTCAGCGGGGGTGGAGCTGGTGCGTTGCTCGAAACTCGCCCCGAGGAGGCGCCCCAGAGGTCTGTAGAATTGTGAAGGATGTTGTGCTCCGTGCAGCGCTCGGACTACACGGCCTTTAGAGGAATCTGTCCTTTTAAATAATTTGTAGTAAAATTGAAGAATTTAACACGACAACCACGGAAAGCTCNGGAGGTGTACTGCGCGAGGCCCCGCGCCTGCGCGCTGAGCGATCAGACGAGCGCAAGGGCCGAGCCGCCGCTCGCGTGGAGGCCACCGGTAGGGTGTTAGCACCGCGGCTAAGCTGAGGAGGCCCGGGGGAGGAGGGGGGTCAGCGGGGGT
>VWZI01021251.1:1894-15888 GCA_013396835.1 Psilopogon haemacephalus | reverse complement strand
GGTGGAGCTGGTGCGTTGCTCGAAACTCGCCCCGAGGAGGCGCCCCAGAGGTCTGTAGAATTGTGAAGGATGTTGTGCTCCGTGCAGCGCTCGGACTACACGGCCTTTAGAGGAATCTGTCCTTTTAAATAATTTGTAGTAAAATTGAAGAATTTAACACGACAACCACGGAAAGCTCACACCAGCATCAGGCTAGGCAGTTCACACTTTTATTTCAAGGCATTTCAGTGTCTATACTTGAACGTTTTCATAACAACCAAGTCACATGATGAAACAGCGGAAGTGAAAACCTCGCAGCTATACCGAATGCCGTTTCTGCGGTTGACACAACAGTAGCACCGTGCAAAATCTCCAGCCATACTGTAATGCCGGCGACGTGGAGATCTCTCTGGGAGTTCAGCCTGATCCTCGGAAAGAAATACCTGCTTCTATCCCCATTTCCATTCACCCCAACTCCTACAGAAGTCACTGTGTGCAAGCAGATGTGACATTCTTTTAACACAAACTCGATTTATTTAAACATCAAAAGATCATCACTGGCACCTGAACTCAACTATAAAAAAAAAAAAAAAAATCGCCCCTGTCCCATATCTGTATCCTCACACTCCATTTTTCATTACTTCTTGTGGTCTCTTCTGCCTTCTTTTCTGTCTCACTTATTCCTCAAAAACTTTGTTTTTTAAACATTTACCTTCTTCTGATCTCAGGCCCAACAACTGATGGCATTAGGATGGCCAAAATTTTTGCACAGAGAAGGCATATAGAGAGAAAGGGAGTCCTTTTGTGCATAAAGCACTCTTGCCACAGAGAAGCTTCAGGCCTCTAAGCTCTGTAGGTCAAAGGCCAACAAAAAGAACCTGAGAGAATCTGAGACAGACAAAGTCTATTACCCCTTTCAGCAGCAGAGAGGTAGATGCAGATGTGCTTTTCACATTGACTGGAAGGGGAGAGTTTGTGAACAAATCCTCATCAGCTCCTTTTGTTGGCAGCCCTTTATGCAAAGCACTGTAATGTTCTCATGGCTGCTGATTAGTCAGTTGGATACACTGGTTAAGCTACATCTGACCTGTAGAATGCTAATGAATTAATGTAGCATGCATTCCTTAAATAGAAAAAAAAAAAAATCAGACTCCGATGCATCTAAGTGAAACAGTACTGATTTTTTAAAATATCCCCAAAAATCCCTAAGCTAGGCAAGTTCATCTTTAAAAATAATCTAAGTTAAACATGGCAAAAGTACATTGTATCAAGATGTTTATGCTTCTCTTTATTCAGCTCTTTGCCCTGTAGTATAAGGGCCATTTGTGCGTGAAAAGTCTTGCTGATCATCTTCATCCAAATCCAAAATGTCTGGAATATCATCTGACTCTGAAGACAGGTCTGTAATAGTGAAATCTGGAACCTGCATAGGAATGAAATTTCAATCAATTTAGAACTAAAACTAAATAAATTTGTGCAACTCAGCACAATTGTGTACTCAGCAAAGTCAGGAGACAAAGGTGCTCAGCTTCTCTAGAAACAAGACTCAAAACACTGACATATATAACACACATCATTAAGACACACCAAACACCACGCAAGATGTAGACCAGTTGCTTAGAAAATAGCATTTTTGCATGTTTAGTGTAAGCATTGAGCTAAACTGAACTGAGTGGAGTAAACAGTGACTGCAAAACTGAAAATTAAAGTTTTTAAACTTGTTTTGCCTTTCTCCTTTCCTTGAGAGCATCAGTCTATACAAAGGAACTTGATAAGGATGGCTCTGTACTGCTCTGTGTACCTGCCACATCAAACCTTTCCTTAGGAAACACATCTGGAACCACAATGCCACACTGGCCTCTGGTTTAACTGCATTATAGCATTCTATGCTGTTAAGATTTCAGAAATTGCCAGAGACAGTAGTGGATACATGGATGTTGCACACTTCTAAAAATGTTGGCTAAGACACTTAGGAGCTTAAGTCCCAACCCTTAAGTCCCCTTAGTAGGACTTAGGTTACTTAGGCACTTCTGAAAAATGGGATGTAATTAAGCAATTTACTTGTAACCAAATTCAGGATTTTGCCCCAAATGAAAAATACTTCTATCCAACTAACTTGATTCCAGTTAATGTTAGTGATGTGACATTTTCAGAGCCAGGCACAGCATCAGCATATAGTGATTGCTCCATGCTCACAGGACTTCATTTACAACAAAGCAACAACTTGGGAGAAGCTTCTACGCATTTGTGTAACTTAAGCTCAGTGCTGACTGGACAAGCAGTTTTAATCCATTTCCCTACTGCAAAATACCTCACAATTTAATTTCATGAAGGATAGAATGCAAAAGAAATCTATTTTTTGCCTGCTCTTAAGATAAGTCAGAAGAGCAGAAAACACATCAAAGGATAAAGGGATTAGTGTTTCAGCTATCAGGTTGTAGATAACACTGAATATGAATCACTCAGTTCCTTAGAGGGTAGGTAGCCATAAGGCAACAATGACTTAGTAATAAAGATATAATTAAAGCCAAGATTCAGAAGAATTTACCACCTGATTACTGCCATGGTGCTTAGAGTGAATACAGTGGAATGTGTAGACCACTTTGAGAGTCTAGGCTTCATCAAAATGTGATCAATAACCTTTGCCTCCTAAAACAGCAACAGGAATGGGGGAAACATCCATATAACAGGAAGAATTATCTTGTGTCTTTCTGCTTATAGCAGTTTACCTAAAACTGTAATTACTGCACTTACAAAAATCAACACATTTGCCCACTATCAGGACGTGATGCTGTATTTCATGCTGGGGATATTTTAACAAGACCAGGGCCAAGTAGCCCACATGCAAACTAATTTTAAAATGCATCCCAACAGATGACTTAACTTGTTTTATTCTGTATTTCCACAGACAAGGGCACATGATGATGTTCAGTAACTGTCAGACCACTGACAATTTTTACTACAC
Source organism: Psilopogon haemacephalus (assembly GCA_013396835.1). NCBI lineage: Eukaryota > Metazoa > Chordata > Aves > Piciformes > Megalaimidae > Psilopogon > Psilopogon haemacephalus. Next base: position 12,944 of record VWZI01021251.1, on the reverse strand, counting down.
TTTAATACACCTGTATTACTTATATTTATACTGCTTTTACTGGCAACAGGATAATTGCTCAACTTTGTGCTTTCTTCATCTCCTTAATGTACACACTATAAGCTGCTGACCAACATACTAGTAACATGTTCAGATGAAAGAATTTCAAATTGGAGTATATCTGTCACTATCAGAGTAGAACAGGGCTGATGCCAGTATAATTTCTCTCAGGTTTGCACATTCTAAATTGCATAAGTATAGCATATTCTGGCATCGGCCACAGTCTAAACCAATACAAACCCATTAGCATTATAGGCTTCCTTCAGTAAAGGAACCTTCACTTCCATATCACTTTCAACAGTTTATAGGAAGTTAAAGCAGTAAGCCAATTCTTGCAACAATTAATAATGGCAGATATGACTTCATGGCATTCCTCTATAGGATGCAGTTAAATAGTTTACACAGAATAATGCAAAACCTGCAAAATCCTTGCATGCAAGTGCAAAACATACTTCAGAATTTTGTCATTTTCACATATAAATTTTAATGTCAATACTAACCTTTAAATTTATCAAGAACAAGATGGATATTTTCAGAACTGAGCCAGTAGCAATTTGAGAGATAGTTATTTTATGCACTTTCAGAATACTCATTTTTAGTCAGACTGTATTAACCAAAACATATACAATGAAAACAAACGCATTTAACCTAACACTCTGCATAGCAACTACAGGAAGCTGTTGCATGTTGGACTTTCTGCTCATACAAATGACCAACAGATCATACTCAAAAGACAAGCAAGGTTCCATTTTCTGTTTTTAATTAGATTACTTCATTAATTTTGGGTTGTGTTTTTTGTGGGTTTTGTCTGGTTGGATTGTTTTGCGTTTTAAATACAGGTAAGCAATTCATCAGTTATTTCCAAATCCTTTCCCCTATTTTACTAATTCTGTAGTGTTACTGCAAAGATTATTGCAAAAAAAAGTCATCTAAAGGAAAGAAACACATTTCAAAAGCTTTCTACTTCTCTTTAGTTTGAGGCAAACTAGCTTTATCTGTGCAACTCCAAACCTTACATAAACCTTGTAATTTGGATTTGACCAATGTGTATGCTGCTAAAAATGTTTGCAAAACTTTTATACCATGCAGAGTTATTTCAGAATGCTTACATTTATAACTCTGCAGCAAAGTATTATCAGCAGTAATACAGTAATAGTTCTGTTAAATAAGCCTTGGAAATGGACATTTCAATTAGCCTTTATTTTTCAGTGTCTCCTAGAGAGAAACAATTTTCTGAATTCTAAATAAACTCTGAATAAAGTAATTATCACTGGTAAGGTTATTAATATTCTAAATTTGACCATCTCAGGGTTTTTGTGCAATTAGCAGCCTTTGACACTGTGTTCCATTTCATGTAGTTTATCTGTCCTGCCATAAATTGGATCAACTATTTCCTATAATTTTCAACATATCTGGTCTTATCTTTTATAAAAGGTTTCAGATACACATCACAGCTTCCTAACCCAAACTGTATCTTTAAAAGGTGTTTGGGACTAAGAGCAAGCAAGTTTCTGTGCAGTGTAGCTCTGCTGTTTGATACATGCAATTATAAAGAAACAGGTAAGATGACAGGAAAAATTCAACCAGGCTGTGCTCTGTTAGTATCTTAGGTTTTCTTCCTCCTGAGTTTTCAGCAGTTACTAGCATGCACTTCAGCCCCAGTTCACTGTATCAAAACCCCACTAAGATGATTTTGGAAGGTGTCTCTATCATTCTCACCTCCAGCAAGCATTTCAGTAGGCACTATAACTGTGCTAAATACCAAGTTCTGCCTAGTTTTTAAATTAGAATAGTCTAAGAATATGCTGCACTAAATTACCAACAAGGCAAGCTACAGCCACAATTCAGTATAAACACTCGCGTCTATACTTATTTAGAAATCTAGTAATTTCAATCCAAAGACCTTTATTCAAAGTAATAAAGCAGGAACATACTGATTTGCTGTTAGGGCCTCTTTTCCTCCAAGGAAAGGTTCCTAACTCTGTTGTAGGGGAACTGAGAAACATACACATTCAGTGCAGTGGGCAAGATCCAAAGTGACCACACACCACCATAACGTAACACAGGAACTGTTATACAGTATTTTGTGTAACAGACTATTAGCCTAGCCATTACGTAAGCATTCACCACACATTCTTCTGTTTACAGCCACCAGTTGTAGGGTCAGCTGTTAGAAGTCGAAGTATTTTTACAAAGTTATCACCCAGCAGTGAATGGTCAGGGAAAAGATTTGAAGATTTAGGTTTGTAACATTTTTCCTTGCTTTGTACTTCATCTGCCTGATGACAGTAAAGCTGGACAGACATCTATAATAACACAAAACACTAGTGCAACTTAAAGCAGAAGAGGTATTGCTTTTGCATCACTAGATGATATTTATTTCTCAGTTCTTTAAACACAACGAACAACTTGTATCTTATGAAACAAAATGTCCTTCTTCAATGTGCCAGCTGCTCCCAGACCCGTTTAGTCTCATTCTGCTCCTGAGCATATTTACAAGAGTGGATGTACTAATTATTTTTCACAAGTGGAGATTAAAACATTCACCATCTGAACTCATTCAGTGGTTAAAGCAGAATTAACTACTGGAATATTTACAGAAGCCTTAGCTCAGGCCCCACACAGGAAAGAGTATCTCACCACCTTGTGTCAGTTTCATGGTAAACAGCAGGCTTTTCACTATCTGTAAACCTTTGTTACAGTTTTGTTTAAAGTTGTGTTTAAAATTGCCTTCCTGACATTACCAGACCAACCCTGACTTTACAGCTAACTAAGGCTTTTCACCTTAAATACTAGACTACATACGACTTGCTTGAGTGTCCACAGTGTACCAGGTGCAGGTATTGCTCCATGTTGCAACATGACATTAATTGATGAACTTTTTTTGAACACCATTTTTGCTTCACACTTTGGTGACCTTTTTGAAAATGGTAGGCAGCATTGCTATGCTAAACAATTGCAACAAAGTTGCAGGGGACATGCACTCAATCCACTAGCAGAACTTACCTGGACAGCCCTAAGCCAAGAAGAGTTTTATTTCTTAATGATAGTAATTCTCTGGAAGGGTTCACAGGATTTACTGAGGAACAATTCCACACAAGTAGCTGAGTGTTAATGCACATTAGTCACTCAAGTTCAAAGGAGTAAATAAAGCTAGACAGGTTAAAATTCACATTTGCAGATGAATATATCGTGTTTACAGGGAGGCAGCAGCCAAAGCTAGTTGTGAGCAGTCTCATGCATACAAAACACATACTGTGAAGGCAGGACAGGGTTTTTTTGGTCCATATCCTTCTCAATACTCGGACATCCATCAGCTCACAGCTTAGGTCATCATTAAAAGGTAGGTACAGCAGCAAACATCAAAAAAGCAGCAAAGCCAGGACTGAATGAACAGGAATCCAAAGGGTGGAAGGAAATGCTGCAGTAGTATCTTACTCACCTACAAATATACACATGCATTTTCAATGCATGTCCTACTTCATTTGCAATGCACATCCTACTTCATTTGCATTTCAATCTTGCTTTCTGATGGACCCAATTTGAAGGAGTCACAGAACAGCAAGCTACATTTGTTTTAAACATCACTGAAATGGAGGCAGACTTCAGCTACTGAAGCATTTATTACTAACATACAAAAATTAATTACAAAAGACGGCTACAAAAAAAAGCAGTTCACAACAGGTGCTTGGGTACAAACAGCATGAATCTTGTGTTTATACTGCATATTCCAATCACATTGATCACAATTTGTTAGGCGAGTGGAAAAGGCTCCCCAAGGAATTAGTCACAGCACCAAGCTTGCCAGAGTTCAAGGAGCACACAGACAATGCTTTTAGTCATAGTTTCATTTTAGGTAGCCCTGCAAGAAGCAGGCAGTTTGACTCCCAACTTGAGATATTGTGTGATCAGGTCATTGTGTTACAAAACAGATAAGTTTATATAGTTGATGTCAACACTGCCACAGCATTTAAGTAACTCCAGCTGACTTCTTCAGAAACCCCACTTTCAGCTTTGGAATTCTGCACTCACAAATGTTACAATAGAATTTGAGACTATCAGATCCATCAAAATCAAATAGGTGATCTGAAGCAAATAAGGAATTTAAGCATACCTAGCTAGACTGCAGAGCTTTTAAATGCATTGCCTGGTACATAAGGCCTTTATATTCTGGTACAGATGAGGCAACAAATCAAATGCTTTTCAGCTTTGGCAAGGTTTCATTTAGACTCATTATATTATACTATTAATAAGCATGGTGAGGTTTCTTAACTTGACAAACAAGGCATCTTGACAACTGTAAGCTGCCAATATTTAAGGCACTTGAGACTCTGAGTTTTTAGAGTAGCCTAACTGTACAGGACAACACAATGTGCAAGTCTCTAATCTGTGTCCCCTACTCCTATGTTTCTGTTTTTTTCTCCAAGGCTTCCTTGACAGCTACACTTGCTAAGGCCACTTGTTTGATCAGTCAGCAGAGTACATGCATGCTATGCAGTTTATTCAGTAGTGTGTTCAGGCTGTTTGTCTGGCTGGCTGGAATTTTTCTCCACTTCACCTTTGCTCTCAGCATGCTGAATGCCAGGCAGTTGGGGGTAAAAGGGACCTACCAGCCAGGTCAGCGGTGTGTTGTTAACAAGATAATCCATCACATCATCCAGCGACTCCTTCATTTTCTTCAGCTGCCCTTTGCTACTGGCAAGAAAGCTGTCTGATAATTCTTGGAAAGAGGAGGCTGACCAAAAGCTCTGGTAGACATCACCTGCAATTGACCCAACACTGTAAACCTGATCTTGCACATTCTGTGGCAGCCCCTGTAAGCTTGAGACCAGTGTGAGGCAGGTGGTCTGAAGCTGCTGAGTGAGGCTCCGTGCAATAGCTAGAGTTCTTGACTCAATGTGCTGGAAACAAAAAGCATAACAGCACGTTAGTGACTTTTTACAACTTCAGCAGTTTTATATTGCTCTAGATACATACAGAAGCAAAGTAAAGAGGATAAGTAAAATAAAACTACAGCAGATAATAACCAGGTCTTAAGTCTGAAGAGTTGGAGACTTGAAAATACTTAATATTTATTCAATGCTCAAGTACTTTGGGAAACATTGGTAGCTTCCACCCAGCAACAGATAAGGAAACTCTTGTTTCAACTCCAGATAACAAGTCAGACCAGGTAAGTATATTCCAATCAATGTACTACTGTTTAAAGCTGTATGTAAGACTGAGTTTATGCCTATGAATACTTCATGCTGACTTGTTATTCCTTGTCTGGCCATATCAAGTAAGCCCTAGCTGATCTAGATTGGAATATCTCAAGACAAGTTCACATTATAAATAGACTAGGCATTCTCTTGAAAGGAGAATGAACTCCAGAGCATTTGCAAAAGTGGGCTCATAATAGTTACTACTCCTGACCTTTAGAATTCAGATTCCACATTTGCACACAGGCTTCTGTGCTGTTAGGTCACACACACACCTGGGGACTATTAGTTTGCCATTACCTTTTCAGTGTATTATTAATTTATTTCTGGTTTATGTTTACATCTATTTACCTCAGTGCTATGCGGTTCATCACCATCATTTTGGCCTGTGCTTTTCTTCCATTCTACCCAGGACTGATAAATCTTTTCCTGAGCATCAAGAAGTTTCTGATTGGCACTATTCATGTTTTTTCTGGCATACTCAATCTGAAATACAGCCAAATAAGGAAATAAATAGCAAAGAGTCCAAACAGTTCCATCAGGGCTACCCTACCTTATTTGCTTTATAACTTCCTTTCAAAATACTTCAAGAGTTCAATATAAAACACTTTGGGGAATAGGATGGTATTCCTTCTCTTCAAAAAGAGCTGGAAGCACTTTTGAGATATTGAGCAGTGTATCACTTTAACTATTCCCCACCACCACTAGTATCCTATAAAATGATTTGAAAGTACGTAGAAGACCATGAGCCTTCATGCACAAGTCATCCTGTACACAGAGGTACATTGTTAAGATAAAGCTACCAAAGTACCCAGGAATGCTGTTACTGACAGAAGGAACAGCAAGCCCACAAAGAATCTGACATCAACAAAAAGGACTTTAAGGGCTGAAGCATTTCTAAATCACAAGGCACAGACTTCACTGAATGACATCTATATCAAACCCAGGAGTATCATTTTAAATGTCACTTCTATTTCTGTAGCATTTATAATGACAAGCAATTGCTTGTTAGTTCACAGTTCAGCTTGATTTAGGACCTCTCCTGAATGACAGTGAAAAGTTTTGAATGGAAAATGGAGGGTTTTTGTTTTTTATTTAGAAAACACGTTTAGACAGCAATTTCCATTTTTCTGCACCTCTCTTGGCTGTTTTCCAGACTCCAAAACTTGGACACTATCTGCTTTTTATGCCTTGAGCAAAAGCTTAAACTTACCAGACTAACAGTGTGATAGAGCTGAGAGATTGCCTCCTGGCTTTTCTGTTTAGCATCTCTAACTTTGTTTAAGGCTTGCTGGTAGGCACGTGTGCGGACCTTAGAAGACAAGGATCCTAGTCTAACATAGTAGCTTGGCTTCTGAACTCCACTTTCAAAACCTTCAACTTTTGCAGCTTCTTTCTCTAAGTACACAGAAAGGAAGTAAATTGACCAGTGTAAGAAAAGACATTCAAGGTTTAGTAACAGCTCCATACTCAACCTGTTTAGTAGCCTTTAGCACCAGGGTAGGCTGATAGACCACTGCATATGGAAACAGCTATTTTTATTCTGCTTACCTGTGAGGATGCTATTACAACCAGCAAGGCAAAAAGACAGTTTGGGAAGCACATGGCCCCACCCCTCTATGAGCAAGTAATAAATGGATGATCGCTTGCTTCACTTCAATTCTAACAAAATTAAATCCTTAATTTGTCTTACCTAGTTCTGCTTCAGTAAGTGGGAGATACTGTTCTACAAGGGTCTCTGACTTAGTGAGCGCACTGTCCATTCCACTGCTCACCAGCTGCACCACACGACTTCCCAGGACAGTGTTAATGCTGCCGTTGACAACTGACTTGGTCATTTCTACACTGTCTTGCATTGCTTCTTTAGTCTTGCCCACAACTCCAGTGATAGTGTGAGCAACAGTTTCCTTGGCACCAGTTACAGTGGTTGTTACAGCTTCTCTGGCTCCAACAACTACATCCTTGGCATTGGCAACAACCTGTCATAAGAAACAGTTAATTCACTTAAAAGTATTTTCTAGTGAGAGCTATATAATCCAGGAGATAAATTTATGCTAAAGACTGTACAAGTATCAGTTATCTAGGAGAAATTCTGCCCTGAAAATGTGTATAATAGTAAATAAAATATGACTGCCACACTGCCTTCAGCTCAAAACATTTAAGTGAAGGTAATTCAAGAACTATCTGCATCCCACTGAGCAGGAAATAGACTAAGATTCACTTTTAAAAAGATGTCCACTAGTAAACAGCAACTATAGAGGGATAGAATGGTAGGCAGATTTAAAAATTAAGAGGCTCAACAGCCTCCCAGAGGCAATAAACAATTTACAAACAACCCTTTCACTTCCTCACTGCTTCCAACCTATGCTTCAGGTGCAACTTATTGAAATCTGTCTGTGTTTTACAGCAACAATAAAGTATGGTTCTTCTGCTTGGCATATGTACACGGGAAAAACTTACCTTGTCAGTGGGCTGATTCAATATAGGCAGTCTTTCTTCAATTTTGTCCAGACCTATACATGCATAGTTGTTGGCAACTACAACTATAAAAGAATATAATAATTGGTTTTAATTTGTGGTGGTTTTTTTTTAACTTAGTATGACTAACTTCAACTGAGAATTCCTCTTGAAACAGAGCTCATGCAACGCCATTTTACAGCGGTTGCCTCCCCTACTCAGTGAGATTTCAAGCAGTAAAGCCCAAGAACAAGGCAGGTTTACAGTGACAGAAAAAAAAGCTCACTTGCAGATAGAAAAATAAATCTATTTGACAGCTCACAAAGAACTCTTAGAAACTTGACCCATTTGACGCCTTGTGAAACCAGACTCCTGGTTACAATAGCTTTGTAGCACAGTTGTAAAACTTAACCACTGACTGTTCTGTGAGAGAAAGTACAAAAGTGGCACTTGAAACTAGATGAAAGGGAAGGAATATGCTGAGCAAGACACTATGTAACCACCTACTACACAGTCAGTTTAGTATTACGAAAGCTGGAAACTGCTTTAGCTCTAGATTTTTTCATTGTTGACTCAAACTCATCTGTAATCAGTTACTCAACAAGCCTGGCAACAGTTAGTCCACTCCACTATCTGAAACAGCACTCTAGACCAGCAGGACCACACTAAACTCTAAGCACCAGAATTAAAGCAATTAGTTGAATTAAAGTTATCAACAGCTCAATCTTTGCCTTACTTTGAGGTTCCAGTTTCTGGATGATAGGCATAGCACCTGTCATGGCTACTGAAGTAATTGTCTTCACTCCTTTCTCTGCTATCTCACATACTGACTTCAGATAAGGATGGTTGTCCTTTGTGGTGACATAAGCTGTGGACACCATGTCATAGGTGGAGCTCACCAAGGGAAGGTTGACAACCCTTGATACAATGTTCTGTTTAAAAGAGAAGGAGGTTAGTTGACTCCTACTTTTCTGAACTAGATGTAAAAACTTTGGGGCTATCTCAAACATACCTGCTGTGGATCAATTGCTGCCAATGCCATTTTTTCAGGTCTTGAATTCTACACAGCCTGTGGAAGAAGCACACAAGTTACAGCACCCTTATATCCACTTCATCTAATCAACAGGTTTTGAAACGATTAATGCATTTGTGACAATTTAGAAATCAAACCTCTTTTTTTCAACTTTGTTTTAGACAACACAAGTAGGGCACATTCAAGAGACAGGCACTGAAGTAAAGCAGTTTGAAGAATTACCAAAGGCTTACCAACTGGATTGGATTAATTTAATTTTTCTAAAAGAAATACACACAGTTGCTCTTATTTTTAAGATGGTACAAAGAAATGCCAGCCAACAAGTCTGGCATATATAGTTTATAGTTTAAGATATCTAAGACAAATAAAAATCTACCAATATCTTTAATCAGGTGAGATCTTCTGTTTGCATAAGGGAGACAAGTTTGAAATTTGAGCCACCATTGTCATAAAAATCCTGAAAATGTGTGGAAGAATACAGTGAAGCACCAAGTAACCTCAGCTCAATTCTCACAAGTAATTCAACTAAACTCAGAGTTCTATATCTCTGGTGGTCCCCTGCTCAGCTTGCTGAAAAGTTAGCATTCCCGTAACACACAGGGCATAGGACTTACCCATTGCAGAAAATAACTTATTTATGCCAATTCTGACTTTAATATTACCCATCCAACACCAAAATGTGCTGCATATAGTAGTGATTCAACAAGTCTATGCTACTCAATTGTTTTCCAACATGTATTCTCATGGAGAAAATGCTAACTCTCCTGTACAAACCCTGGTAAAAGGAGAAGACTATCATATAACACATGGAAGCACACTATCATCCTTTCTATAAATGTATGCTGAAATAAATGTGAAATCCTAAGTTTCTGTACCAATGGTTTCACATGGCACTTAAGTTCCAAATAAGCCAGCATAAATGAAAGTAACAGAAAAACAAACTAAATCAGGCCTTGAAAGGGCCACCATCAGCCTTCTCATACATGTGACAAAATCAAAAACAGCATGTTACTATTCTGCTTGGGCTCAAGTAAAACTTTTCCCCATTACATAATAGGGACAAACACCTACTGTATACATTTTACAGGCATACTTGCACGTATTAACATGCATGTCATAAAGTAATGCCAGTAATAAGATCAACATAGGCAAGCAATTTTCCCTTTATCTATCAAGTACTGCAATACTCCCAGAAACATATGGTCTTCACATACCACTACAGGCAAGATTCAAGTATATCTGAATTTCACTTGAAACTACAAAGCATGGTACAGAACAGATGAAGAGACTAACTGCACAGAAAGCAGAGTTCTCACTGTAACGATTATTCAATATTTGTAATAGGTCTCAATATTCGTAATATGTCTCAAAAGATCGAGTCATACGTGGCGTGTATTTTAATTTTAGTCACTAACACAGTAAAGTTAGTCTGTGAAATCATTCCTGGTCTTGCACAGGGGGAAGATAGCTGGACTACCGCACAGTTTCACAGGTCCCTCAGTTTCGGCTGTGTCAAGTCAGATCTGCTTCGCTGATGCAAGCGAGAGAGATGCCTGAATCGAAGCCTATGGTACCAGACACTACTTTGGAGATAGCGAAAGAACCTGAACAGGAATGTGCATAAACTAAATCACCAATTTCACTTCTACTCTACCCCGCCCCGGAAAGTGGTTACAGACCAGAAAGCAGCACGAAGAGCACTACAGAAGCGTGCGTCCAGGCGTTTGCCCAGAGTAGCCGCGGTGCCCGAGGAAGGCGAGCGCCCCAGTTTCCAGCTCACCACCAAAGACCTCTTCAGAGACGGGGCAGTCCCATGTCTTTACTCGAGGTGGACAAGTACCTCGGGATTCTCTGGTCCTGGAAGCGTCTTAAGTAGCCTATCGCAATACACTGGGGCTTGGGTCGGGGCAAGTGCAGTGGCGATGGCGGAGGCGGTGGGGGCGGCCCCGTTGCTAACAGAAACCAAGATCAGGAGGCACAGTCCGCGTCTACTCCGCCACCAGGGTCCACCATATTGCGAAACTGACTCGAAGAGACGAGTAGGCCCTCAGCGCTCCTGCCGCCCCGCGCACCCCGCCGCCCGCCCTACTCACCCGCAGAACGAGGAAGACGAAGGTGACGAGCCGTCGCTGCCGTCGCTGGCGCCGCCGCCGCCGACTGGGGAGGCCTGGCCTCACCCCGCTACTTATGGGGAGCGGCCGCCGCCGGCCGCGCGCCTCTCCCTGTCTCGCGAGAGGAGTGGGCGTCACCGCCACCGCTAGGCGAAACCGGCGTCCGCCTGGGCAGTCAGAGCCTGCCGGTGCGTCCTTCCCGCTGCGGGTCA
>VWZI01021249.1:995-53344 GCA_013396835.1 Psilopogon haemacephalus | reverse complement strand
AGACAAATCCCGATCGCGCCTATGAGCATCCACGGGAGCGTGAGGCAAAAGGGGGGAAAACGCTCCTACCCGAACCGAGGGGGAAAATCGCGGAAGGGGGGAGACCGATTTAAGGAAAATAAAAGAGGGATTAGAAAGAGGGAGAGAAGGGTCAGCCTTGCCGCTTAGGAGAGCTGCGTGCTGCGTGCTGCCTGCTGCCGTGCACGTGGCTGGGGCTTCTCCCAGTTGCTGCGTGGGTGGCGGTGAACGAGGAGAGCGGGAAAAGCAAAATGGCTGCTGACCCGTTTAAGTACCCTGCAGGGCGTACGAAGCTGTCCATCAGGCGTCCAACATTTCCCGGCCGGCCAATTGATTCGAGGTTCGACGTATATGGGCATCTCGAGGTTCCCACCCTGGGTCCCGGGGCCACCTGGGATGCCCCACCTTTCACCCCCTACCAAACCTTTAACAATAGAGGGAGGAGAGAGCCCAGGAATTGGATTGATTCTAGGATGCTTCGTCATTCTGTGCCGGGACACTAGCATAAAGCCTGAACAGCTCGTGGCAACAACTTCTGTTCACTACCTGGCTGACTTAAATTCAGACTGACATTTGGAGCAAGCGTCTGTCCTGTAGTTAAACAGATGTTATTGGGTCTTGCTTATACACTACCCTGTGAGCACACATGCACGTAGCTGGGTGAAAAGACGTATCAATAAAACAATGCTGTATGATCTCTTGCCTGTCTCACAACTTCAGTGGAGAAGGCTGAGGTAGGCCTTTTGCTTTCTGTGCATTTGGAGTAAAAATAAACCCTTCTTTGCTCCTTATGGCTATGCTGATGATTCTATTCACTGCTTATATTGTTAATGGTCCTTATTTTCATTATTGAAAGGCACTTTAACAAAATTTTAATCAAAAACATGAGGTTGTCAGTCAGTAATGATCTCTGGAGGAAAATGGATAAAAACGTCATCAGTTTTAATTTTTGTAATGCTCAGAAAATTCTATCCCATTACACCCTTGATTTTTCACCTGCTGGTGGAGCATCTCATGAAATTCACTTGATTTCTTCTCTTGCTAGAAAAGCTTTAATATTTCATTAGAGATCAGTGCAGCTATTTGGATGCTCTGTCTGCTCAAAGTAAGTTCAGGTTTCTTAGGACATGAGAGTTAGGAGGGTTGTCGAAGGGATAGGATCCTCCCATAACAGGACAATGTTGGGACCTCCAGCAAAATTATCAGTCACCAAGACTGGAGTGACTTACGTATTTTTAAACTCAAGCATAGGAAACTTCTTGCTGTATCCTCTTAAGAGTAACCCTTTGCATAAATAGAACTGAGAATGTCTTCTTTTTTCCCCTCATAGATTATGATTTAAAAGTTGTCACTGTGATCAAAATTATTTATTTTGTCTTGTAAGTGTAACTGGTGATTGAGACAAATTAAGATTATTAGAAAATCAGTATTATTTTTCACATCAGGGTTTTCCATCCTCTTGGAGTGTAGCTACACATGATTAGAATTCACACAACTGCAGGGTGGAAATGAGTAGCAGTGGTTAAAGTTGCAGGGAGAGAGAGCAGAGGTCCATGGTATTTCTTACAATGATGAAGCAAGTTTCACTTCCATTTGCTTTAACAGGTTCTCATTATTCTCAGACATCTTCCTTTCTACCTTTACCATCAGCAGTCTATTCCCATCACTTGTAGTAAAGGTCAGGCAGCTGTTTGTGTGGCTGAGCAGTAACTGAGAAATTGGACGCTTTATGTAAGGGGTTGAGAAGAAAAGGCTGAAATAGAGTGAACTTTTTAAAGAAGAAAAATCTGAGCTTTTATGAAGCCAAATTCAGCAAACAGGATAACCGTTAGTAATTATATGAATTGCAATCAGGGCAGAAGATTCTGGATTCACAATAAGCAGACATGGGTATCCAAAAAGCTGCACTTTGGGAGGCTGCCCAATCTTTCCAGCAGAAGGATGACATTTTCATTCTTCTGCTTCAAAATCATGTAGGTCTCTGTATTTAATAAAGTGGGGTGGGAGTTGTCTGGGTTTGTTTTGTTTTTTTTAAATTATTTACTACAGCAGACCCATTTTAGATGGTCAGCTACCTTATATAAAGTAGCTTTTCTACTGATACTGATGAAGATTCGTAAGAGCATCCTTTAAAATAGTGTGCATTTCAGAAGAGTGAAGGCAATGTTTCTTTTCCCATGCAGCTACTTTTCAGTGTTTGCCTCCCAATTTGCACAAATAATTGACAGCTCATTAACAACTCAGTAGGAGCTCTAAAAACCAGCTGAGAAAAACAACTTCACTGCAACAGGGGGAACAAAGTATCTGCTTGTCAATTATGCTGATAGTCTCCCACCAAATTTAAAACGAGATTAGAAAACATTTTAAGTAATAAATTATAGGGGCTGAAGAGATTAGACAACTGCAAGCTTTCACCCGGCAGCTGGTGTTGATGGTACCTGTGTTTGCTCACAGGCTCTGTGGGTGGACTTCTGTTTGTGCCCCATTTACAATTGCACTGGCACTGCTGAGGCAGGGAAAAGATGCTTTGTTGCACTAAATATTTTTCACCAAATTTTATCAAGTTAGTTAACATTTATATTTCGATATGAGAGCTGCACGATAAAACTGTTTTTTAATTAAATTCTAGGCTTGGAGAAGGCTTCTTGTACAGATGGAAAAGTGGTGTCCTATAATGATGTAAAAAACACAATCAACTGAGCCTGCAGTCAGCTTTTCTCCCAAATCTGCTCTTAAGAAGAGTCTTCTCTTCTTAAATAAGTTTCTCTGTGTAAGGGAAATGGTCCAGATCTCCACCCTAGGCCTGACAATATCTGTCTTCACACCAGCACACACCTCAGCTTTTAGCACTCAGGACAAATAGGGATCTCCTGCCAGTAGGGATTTGTACTAGTTTTGCATGGGGAGAAAGGGAATTGCATCCTGCTTTTTCCTTCCTCTTTCTGTCTTACCTATACTGTTGTGTTTGGTGATGTTACATGCACATGGGAGATTTAGATTGGCCACAAGAAAAATGAAAAATCATTTTATCCAAAAAGAAAATCTGGTGAAGTTACTTTCCAAGAACAAATTGTGACCTTTGTCTAAAAAGCCTCATGACAACATTTCCTCCATTGTTTGTCTGATATGATGAATAGAAGAATAACATTTGAAAACATCAAGAGAACAATTCTACACAATGATTTATAATGTGGCAAAAAGAACGGTTCTGGGGCGCTGCAACTCCAGTCAGTCTGTGTTATTTCAGGAATACAGCATACCTACAAAGCTCTGTGTCTGGGACATTTAGTTCAGATCACCAGAGTGTACTGGCAAGGCAAATACATGACCAGAAAGTTGAAACTGGGGAAAGGAACTATTTTTCTCTCATTTTTTAAAGTGTTCTAGCAATTCTTGATATAATGTATTTCCTTGGGAATTGAATTAAGGCTGCAGCAGCAGCGTGTGTTTTTAGACATGGTAAATGGATAAAACTGTAGTTAATGATTTTATCAATATTTTATGATCTTCTTCTTTAATGTGTGATTGATAATCCACAAGGCACTAATTATAGCCATTCCTGTAAAACAAATATTTTGATAAATCCAAAAGGCAACAAGCTGTGCAGAATCAAAACAAACCAAAAAAACACACCAAAAAAACTCCCCCCCAAAAAAAAAAACCCACACAAAAAAAACCAAACCACCAAACAAAACAATGCTACTTAGAACCATAACAGTTGACAACATTTCTTCTCTTGGTGCATTAGAGTTGCTTGCTTTTGTGTGGTATTAATGACAAGAAAATAGGGAACTGAAGTAACCAGGAAAAGGCTGCTTTGCATTTTAAAGTGTTTTTGGAGAGGAAGACAAAGGCAGAATGCTTGTTCTATGATTCAAAAGGTACTTAAATGGTATAATGCTACTGCAGTAAGATAACATAAATTTGGTAATGTTCCCAGTATAAATATTTCTGGTGCAACTGGTAGTTGAGTATACAACCTTGTAGTCTTCAACTTAAGCGTGCACATACATCCTCTGAAATTGCCAATGTTATTTACTACTTGATGATAAGAAAATATACATTATCAGATGTATATATACAATGTTGAAAGCTGGGCATAAGATGAGTGCATTTGTTTGGCAACTGGTTAGATCCAAACCACACCAACAAATGTGTGTCACATTGCCCTCAGAAAAGAAGGTAACTGCAGTTCACAGACTGATTTATTTCTCAGCAGTAGAACTCTCCAGGCCAGAATTTCAGACAGAGCTCTGTAGTGAAGACTTCCAGTGTTGTTCCTCTCTAATCTGGTGTGCGGGTAAACAAAAAAATTTCTGCTTTCAAAGCTGTCAGTAAAGTACTTTTGAATTCTTTATTTGCAGATGCTTTCCAAACAAAAAGCAGGCAGGAAGCCTGTTTCTGCTTTAGTTACTTTATTTTGTGTTCTACTGTCTTGCCTCTACCGTTCACTGGGCAAATAGCAATTTCTTTGTTATTTTTGGTTTTCATTCTTGCATTACTCACAAACTTCTGTTTTGAATCCCAAGATAAAGAAAAATTTCATTATGCATTCAAATCCACACATATATTTTAAGAATATCCACTGGTGGAGAGCATCACTGACAGCTTTCAGAGGCTAAGGTTAATTATGTACATAACTAAAAAGCACCATGACTAGGAATCATCATTTTTAATAAAAACACTGACTTCTAGTCATGGATCATTTTGTCCCTTCTTGGGGCTATAAATCACTTGTGTCACTAAGATATATGTTTTTCCTCTTTTTATGGGTGTTTTTTTTTTTTTTTTTTTTCCTCCTTGGAAAACTACTGCTTGAAAAGAATGCATTGGTGTGGTGAGTGAAAGAAGATGAAATTGTCTTCCTTTGTCTTTTTGTCTGAACATCTTGGTTGCCTACAGTGAGATGCCAGTATATGTTACATGCTTACGGGCTATCACAAAAGAGGAAATGCTGAGACTGAGTGCAAGCAAAAAAGGGGAAATTTAGGATAGATTCTGTGCAGCTGCTGTGTTCCACTGTCTTGTGGTAAAAGCTTTACTCAGGGAGCAATCGCTTTAGAATTTAAGGCTGTGTCATGATATTTTTCTGTTCATGTGAGTGCAGGACAGGAGGAGGATTGTATTTTTGGTGCAGAAGTAGAAATTCTTCCCAACCAAGAGATTTTGTTGATATTCCCTAAAGGTGGACAGGTGCAGGATTAATCACCATGTGATTAAGAGCTTGCAGTATTGTCTGACAGTTTCGGTCAGCAAAACATTCGTCTTGGTTCTTCTGATTCTTTACTTTGTAATATGTTTTCTTTTATAAGATGACCACATAAAGTTAACCAGCTATGGAAGAAACTTTTGTCAATATCTAGTGAGAGAAACAGAAATTCTATATTCCCTCTAGAACAGGTTCTTTTTGTGGTGTGTTATTTTGCTTTGTTCTGGGTTTGTTTTTTTGTTTTGATTGGTTGGGTTTTATTTTGCGTTGTGTTTTTAAATTGGGCATAAGGAGAAGTATTTTTGTTTCTGTTACCAGGATGAAAACTTGCCATCTTATTTTGAGTGTTCTTTTTTCTGACCATTCACTGATAGCAAGGTAATTTCTGTTTACTTTTGTGTTTGCTGTTCCATACAGGCCTTTTTTTGACCCTTCAGGTCTACCATGACACGTTCTTGTGGCCTGCTTTGCATTTGCATCTGCCGAAGTTTTGGAACTAATAGATGTACGTGAATAGAAGAATTCAGGTAAAGAGTGTGTGAAGATTACACTGCCCACTTGAAAGCTGTGGTCAGTATCACAGTGCATTTGAGAGCAGTGAGGTTTCCTGTGGAAGCAGCTGCTACTTTTATACAGGATTTCTGAAATACTGGAGAAATGTCAACTTCTCCTGCAAGATAGTTTTCTAAGACTTTTCTTAATTCTTCTAGTATGGCTGCACACAAACCAGAGATGTATAGATTCTATTTTATAAGAATTGGAGGTACTTTCCTTTCTAAGACTGGAAGTTTCCTTTTAGCATCTGCAACTTTTTCTTGTGCAATAGTCAGAGAAGTTCTATATTTTAATGTGACATTCCCTAACTGAAGGCTTGGATGGCATACTGCAGTTCACTGTTGGATCTTAGTTGACAACTTATTACTAAGTAATTTTTGCGATAAAACCATGGCCAATAAAAAATAATTTAATGTGCTGCAACTGACAATTTAGTGCACAATAGCAGCTAAATATTATATGAAGAAAAAAATTTAATGTAATTTTTATCAGTCAGAAACCTTTGAGAACTTTATTATGTTTCCACTTATTCATTCTCCTCATATAATTGTAGTTCTCTACCTATGTTAGAGAAGAGTGAGTTGATCTCTTACCTTTCACAGTAAGGAATATTTATCTGAAATGTCTAGATAATGTAGTATAAATTATTTTCTTATTTAGTTTTGCAAAATAAAAATAGGACTGTAGGGATAACCACTATTGAAAGCTTTACTTGTCATTGCTCTGCATTTTCAGACTACCCGGTTTTAATTAGATATAATATCTTTATCTCAAGGTTACAATTGTATTACTTGACAGATGAATGAATGCTGCTGTGTCTTAATACATTAAAAGTATTCAGCCTCCAGAAGTGATGCAGGGAAGAGGTTGGAGAGAATGAAAAATGTGGAGGTTTAGCTTTGCCATAAACTTACTTCCTGAAATTTTCTCCTGTAGCCATGTGCTAGGGATACGCAGAAAATTTCCTCAACATGGTGTTAATGGTAGGTCAGAAATAGGTGGCTGTAAATAATGTCACAGTTTCAGATTCAGGCAAACCTTGATGGACAAAGTTGGAGAAGAAACCGCAAGGAGTGAATCTTTCTGATGGTATAAGGATGTTGAGCAGACCAGCTTGCCATGGTGCCTGCAGATGAATCTAAGCTCTAAAAAGCTTTCTAAAGAATAGTTTCCAGAACAGGCTTGATGTGGAAAAGTACTGAAATGTTTTTCACCCACTTCTTTTCTCTGAGTTGTGAATTCCGCACTTCTCAAAATCATAGGCTGCAGGTCCCTGATTGGATGTGCTATGTTCTTCTCCTTTGTGGCTTTTTATTTCTCAACACCAGCTGGGGTTTGTTATTGTTATTCTTTCTATTCTATGAGATGGTTTTTGTCATAATTCCTTTGGTTTTGTTTTTCTTTATTAGCATCTTAGAAGGATGTATAGACCAGGAACGGAACTCTTTCATTTATCCACATTTTTAAAAAAAGTATTTTTTCTTGCATTCTCCCTCAAAAATACCTCTTTTCTAAGCTGGAAGTTGGGGGGGGGAAAGGCATTTTAGATACCATTGCCATTCTGTTGAGTCTTCATTTAGAGTGCAGTTTGTGGACTGGATTTTCTTTCTTGTTATATTTATTCACTGATGATTCTCTGTTTCTTAATTACCCCAAGGCATTCCAGGCCTATCTTATTTAGACAAGTGCACAGCTGTGTATTTTCTTTGGGATTACGATTTGAGTGCTATTCTGAGTATTACTTAGATTATAGAGTATAAATTTAGAGGTGGCAGGTTTATGTATTTTTCATAAGAGATATGTAGTGGTTTGTGCGTACTAAGAACTTCAGAGGAATTAATCTACTACACAATAACAGGGATGATTTTTTGAATCATCGCTGTATGTTCAGTGCAGATTCAGGCACAGTGTAGTACTGTTGTTACTGCTTAATGTGCTCACTCCTCATATATGAAATATTCACGTATTGTGAGGATCTTCTGAAAAAAGTATTTAAAATATAGTTTTGCATGAATCCATGTGTTAATTTCTCTCTGGATTAGTAAACATTTCAGTGTCAGATGTTAAAAACTGCTTTATATCTCATATGATATGCTTTCTGTTATTACTTTTAAAATTTCAAAAACCATTCAGTAATGTGGACATGTGGCCAAACCTAAAAAGAATATTTATGCTGTTGATTAATTTGCATAAGGCTGTAACCAACATATTCATCAAGATGTTTGAAAAGAGCCTTTCTGTTGGTTTCAGGAGACCTGTCTGTCCTGTGCAGCTCGAATTTTAGAGTTAAAAAAATATATTGTGGAAGTGTGATAAAAATACTGAATTTAAAAAAAAAAAAAATTTATAACAAAAGATCCTTTTTATTAAAAAAAAAACTAACTTATTTTAAAAATTCTCCAAACACTGTTGATGCTTTCAGATACATACAGTGAGATAATTAACTAACAAAGAATGCTAATTCATCATTAATGATAATTCATCATTAAAACTAAAAAAGGATATTAATATAGTGGCAGAAACAAACCTAAAACTTTATTTGCTGCTGCCAAGAGGGAGGATAGTGTTACCTTAATTAAATGGCCCACATAGTTCGATTTGTTCCAATGTTTGTAAACACCATATTCTTCTACATAACCTGACACTGGCATCACAGTGGTATGAGCATGGCCAAGTCATATAGAGAAAGGACTGGCAGATATGCCAGTGCAGGGAGCTTGATCAGGACCAGAGTTTGAGAACAGTGCAAGGCAGGGAAGAAAGGCCAGCTTGGAATGATAACAGAGCGCAACTGCAGTGGAGGAGGAGGAGTAATGAATCCTGGCCAACAGCACTGACCTAGCCATACTGCCTCTGGATGCTGCTGGTATACGAGAGATGCATCTACAGTAAAATAAGACCTATTTTTTTCCTCTGTGATTCAGAAAACACTAAAGTTTCTTTTGCCTTGGGTGTATACTTTCACCTCCAAGGGTGTTTCAGAGGTTTGGCATGGAAACAAATTTACCAAGATCCCTTGCCAGATAGGTAAATAACAGAAAAACTGTTTATAGGGTTCATTTCACATCTTGTAAAAAGTTGTCAAATTTTGATCTCTATCTTTTTGGCCTTTATCTTGTTCCCTGTATGAATGGGAGAAAGGAATAATGGCCTGATAAAACCTCAGATCATCTTTTACTTTCAGTAGTAGACAGAAAAAGGATACTTCTCTTAAAGATATTTTGTATTTTGCATAGGCCTTTGAATATTCCAAGTTTCTTAATTAAGTGAATGTAAGACTCAGATGATGAATTTTTGTTTTCTGCTCATATCTAGTGCCTTGCTTATTTAATTGTTCTGAATATCTTCAGTTTGATGACAAAATATGTAATGAGGCATCTGGCTATCTGTGCATCTGTGTACACAGAAGCCTCAAGAAGGGAATAAACCACACTACATCTTAATGTAAGATTTATAATTAGCTTAGTTATGTATCTCTGTGTACTTTCAAAATATTTTCTTAATACCATATACTCCTCACTCTCCTTTTCATCTCAATTTAAAATACATTGCTATCTTACACAGAGGCTATTAAATACTAATACTAACTGAGATGTGTGAAAATGTCATGATAACAATCATAACAATTTGTCACACTTTTTTCCTTAATGTAGGGATACCTCTTCCCTGTATCTCTTGAAAACACAATTTCACAAGCACAGTCTTGTTATTTGAAAGGAAGCTATGCTGCCGATAAACTAGCAATTAATATTTCCTTGGAGTGTAATATTCTAGGATTTTTCTGTAGCTTTTCTGTCTAAAACTGTTGAATATAATAAAGTATCCAATGAAACAATGTCAACTAACATTTTAGAGAATACTTCTTTTTTAAAAAAGTTCTAAAGATATTTTGTGCAAAACATTCTATTTTCATGTGAATTCTAGTTCTAGAATGATAGATGGAAAGAAGAAACTTGTAGTGAGATCTTAGTTATTTTCCTTGTGAGGCTTTACAAGTCATGTCAGAAACGTGCCACTGTCTTAAGCTAGCAATTTTTAATTTATTCAGTGGGAATTAAATGCTTAGCTATCTTTCAAATAATAATAATATATTCTTATTAGTTTTGCTTGTTGGCTGTTATTTTGTAAAATGACAACTGTGAATACCCTCCCTCCTTAGACTATAAATTCTTGTTGAAGGCTTTTATTATCTACTAGGGTGGAATTTGGCTGCACATCGTTATAGGCTTCTGTGCATTGTCATATTGCACATAATAGTAATAATCTTACTATAACCTTAACAAACTTATTAGATTATTGCTTTGGTTTGCTTTCTTTTCATTTAATATGTTCTGTTACACTTTTATTCTTCATAAAAGAAAATAAGCAGACTCTTCTTAGTCTACTGCCACAAATAAATTATATCAGTATTAGATATGGTTCCTGGTTTCATTTATCACAGAATCTAAAGTTGCCCTTTTGAAAACCAGTCTCAAAATATTCTTAATTTTTATTGCTACTCCTCTTTGCCATCTAGATTCTGTCAGTCTTATATGCCAGAAATAATTTGTTTCTTCTATCTTTTCTTTGTTAGTGTTGTGTCCATGTGAAGAATTATGATATCTTGCATAATTAAAAGCTTTGTGCAATGTGATCTAGAATTGCTTAGCTAACAACAAAACTCTGTTTCTTCTGGGCTGGGTTGCTGCAAAATTATTTTTTAAAAAGAGGAGAAATCAGAACACCATAATCAGTTTTCTAGCTACCAGAATGGCGAGAGTGTTTAATTGCCTCAGTTGGCTGCATCACTGATGAGTACAGTTTCATTAGAGGTTCCATGGGCTATTTAATTACAGCTAGAAACCTAAATCTCTTTTTCTTCCAAAAGGATGAATTTCCTTGCTACACTTCTCTGGTGAAAACTGTATTTCAGACCAAGGCTTCTTTATCTGGAAAACCATGAGAGGATAGAGCCCCAGTGTTGCCTCTGCCACTCTTCTAGTGAACATTTCGTACTAAGTATGGCAAAATAAATTATCTGCCTATTTTGATTGGTGGGAGGATTTAATACATGGTTTGCAATAAGTGTTCCAGATTTGGAAAACAATTTTAGATTAAGTGGAGACTTCATACATACCTTAACTCTGAGAGAGTTTCCTTGCCTTATACTTATCCTCTTCAAAATGTCAGAATTCAGGTCTGCACACACAAAACAAAAGAAAAAAAAAGTCATTTGTCTTCTGACTTTCTTGGATAAAGGGAAAAATAAATTTAGAAAATATATAGCTTATCAAATTTGATAGGTGAATAGCCCTAAAATAAAACTGAAAATAAAAGTGAGTAATTAGAAAGGAGATTTTAGTATACAGAGGACAGGGAAACAGAATCATCAAATCAACCAAAAATTAGTCCAGCATTATAGCTGAGGAGACTAATTAAAATCTGAATTATTTTTGATCCTCTCTTAAAATATTAATTTCCTCCCTTACCAGCCTAGTAAGGTCATTCTTAACATTCTTTTTTTCCTTCCTTGTGACAACATGGTCTTATGTAATGACTGGGAGACTTTCTTCAAATGATAATTTGAAGAAATTTGGCATAGATACATTTATCAGAAAGTGCTACGAGCAAGATTTCAATTATGAGATCATTGCAAAATCCCTAAGCAAATAAAATGTGCCCTGCTGTTATTTCAGTTGACTTTTTTTCCCCCTAGTTGCTTGCCATCATCAGAAAGTATCTAAACCTGCTTTGAATAGCAGCTTTTAATATTTAAGAACTTAAAGAGAATTTGATGTTGGGCATTATTGGGAATTTTAGAAAAGAGTGTTACAGAGCATTAAAACTGCTCTCTGCAGTAACTTCTGTATTACAGCTTTCTCTCCCCACCCTAGAAAAGCCTGAATATTGTTGAAAGACTGGAAAACATGAGCTCCCATGATATTTAGGAGGATGGTTGTCTTCTGTGAGCATCAATTTTCCTCATGTTCATCTGCTTCCATGAAGATATCAAAGCCTGTGTGCAGGATTTTCCTGTGCTGCTGGCAACTGAAACTCTTGGAGGAGCCATTAAAGGTGCTCTCAAGAGAGATATGGACCTGCTGGATAAGGCCCAGAGGAGGGCCAGCAAGATGGTCAGAGGGCTGGAGCACTTCCATTTTGAAGACAGGCTGAAAGAATTAGGACTGTTCAGCCTTTGGGAGAGGGCTCCAGGGAAACCTTGTAGATACATTTCAATATCTGAAGGGCACCTACAGGAAGGCTGGGGAAGGACTGCTTAGAATGTTTTAAGTTGATAGGATGAGCGGCAATGGTTTGAAACTGAAGCAGAGTACATTCAGGTTGGACAATTGAGGGTCCCTTTGAACTTGATGACTCTGTGCTGTTTAGCTGCAGATTCAGGATGATGAAGACTGTGCGATTGAAGATGAGCAAGATGGTTATGGTATACTGACTATTTGGCATTTGTGCCATTAAAATCCCAAATTCTCCTGTGCTTCTGTTCTGCTCCGTGCAGCCTAAGGTGTAAACCAGGTCTCGGATGCAGGCAGCAGTCTTAACTATTAGGCTGTTGCAGACTGGGCTTCTATGTGTTGCAATACAGAATTCTTTGATCCCCTTATATTTTTACTCAAGAGAAAGTCATAACCCCTGAGGGCTGCTTCACTCATCTACATGTTAAGATCCAGATTTGCAAGCCTTTAAAGTTGATAGATCATTTTCTTTTATGCAGAAAGGCTGTAAGGAACATTCAGTGATAATTTATTAAAAAAGACAATTAACAGTGAGGTTAATGACAGTGATACAGCTGAGCTGTGATTCAAGCTGGTAAAATAATTAGCACTTTCAGAAATACACAAGGTTACGGGGTTTTGCACACAAAAGAATTAAGTGCAGAACTGTTTCATTGCGGTCTTGTGGACTCATAGTTTTCTTCTAGTCTTTCGTCATGGTTAAGTTTTTGCCATTTGCCGACTCCACAACACTACCAGTAGTGCTTTAATTTCTGTGCTTCATGAAGAGCACAGCCACAGCAGTGCTTCAGATGGATTTTGTAAGATTTTTTATATTTCCTCTGGTTCCATATATCATGTGCATCATGGCAGAAAGCATATCTGTGTTAACCCTGCTTTTGCAGAAGTTCAACATCATCTTAACACCACTCCTCAGGTGGTAGAGAGGCAACATCGGTAAGGAACATTGTTTGAATTAGTGCTCATAAGCAGTTTTTTTCAGTCACCCCAAAATATATTTGTAGCTATAACAGAGGATATTCTTCACAACAATTTCTGGTGTTACTACCTGTTATGCCCTGTGCATCTATACTCTAAAGAGTATTTTGGTGAATTTATTGTTGTTTAGTGAGAAGTTTAAATGTATTTGAGAAACAATACAGCTAGTGTTGAGTTTGTGGAATGAATATGGTTTGAGTTCTCCTCTGGTGGAGGAAGACATCTAGAAGCAAAAAGAGCTGGCATTCAATAATAAGTTCTATGGCATATGAAAATATTGTTTGTGTCTCTAAAACAGTGTGGTGAGTAATTTTTTCAGGCAAAAAAGCATTTATATATATGAAATCCTTCTGTATTAAATTCATCAAAGCATTGATTTTCATTTAAGAAATGTTGCATTTTCACTGTGTTTGGGTGTCCCTTGAATTGTTTTGACATTAATAATGACACATTTAATAGATAAGTGGTGCATCATTTGTGACTGTTCTGTTGCAACTGAACTCTTGAAGATTTCATTTCTCGTGTATATTCAACCTCCCAAGCCATATGGTCTGTGTTTCTCAAGATGTGTTGCATTAGATACACTAAATGCATCAAAACATAAGTTATCTCAGATACAAGAGGCAGACCAGAGATTGAACTACAAGGCTATATCTTTTTCCCCTAAGTAGTATTAGTCCCCTAATTACACCATGCAGTACAGCAGCTATCTCTCAGTTCGTGTGGTGAATGCAGTAAACTAATGGTGAGGTACATTATCCAGATTTTTTTGTTGTTGTTGGTTTTTTTTTCCTCAGCCTGGTACTTCTGAGACTTACATTTTCAGTGTGATGTGGAAGTGACTCTTCCTCATTATTCAATAGATTTTTTGTTAGTTTTTATCTAGCACGTATGTCACGAACTGCCTGTTCATTTGAAGTGCTGTGTATGATAGCTGTCATGCTTGTTTATTTAACTTTAAGACAGAAAGAAATAACAAAAACTCTGCTCTTAGAATCATAGAATCATAGAATGGTTTAGGTTGGAAGAGACCTTAAAGATCATCCAGTTCCAACCCCCCGCCATAGGCAGGGACACCTCCCACTAGATCAAGTTGCTCAAGACCTCATCCAGCCTGGCCTTGAACACATCCAGGGAGGGAGCAGCCAAAACCTCCCTGGGCAACCTGTTCCAGTGTCTCACCACCCTCACTGTGAAGAATTTCTTCCTAACATCCCGTTCCAATCTCCCCTCCGCCAATTTGAACCCATTCCCCCTCGTCCTGTCATTACAAGACCTTGTGAACAGTCCCTCCCCAGCCTTCCTGTAGGCCCCCCTCAGATACTGGTAGGCTGCTATAAGGTCTCCTCAAAGGTCTTCTCCAGGCTGAAAAGCCCCAACTCTCTCAGCCTGTCCTCATAAGGTAAGAAAAATCTCATCTTCAGAATTTCGTCTCTAATGTCTGTTTTAGGATGGTGTGATTTGTTTGTATTTTTTTTCTTGAGTTTTATTTTTAGTCCAGAAGATTCCCAATTATGTTACATAGATATTATGTTAAAAAGCTTAGTCTGACTCGATTAACAGCTGTGCAATCATAGCAGAGGGTGATAAGATAACCTATGTTTGGGATAAGATGCTTATTTTATTTTAAAAAGATCTTTTGTTAAAGATATCTGTGGAACCTTAGGTGTTTTGTTGTTGTTGCTGATGCTGGCTTGTTTTGTTGGTTTCTTGGGTTTTTCCTCCCCTTAGGAATTCTGTATCACAAAAGCAGTGACACGGTACAGACATTCTGGGACATGCTGGCTTTGACAGCTGTGTTTATACCTAAACTGCAGGACATGTGAGGCTGCTTTCGTGAGCTGTACTCTGTTCAGATTGAAACCCTACTGGAAAATGATCGTGGGCTGCTTGCCCAGCCTGAGTTTTCTGTCCAAGGAGATGTTAGTGTTGTGTCAGTGCCTCCTTATGAGTATGGGCTGAGATATTGAAGAAAAAAACCCAAAAAAACAACACACCCACAAAAAAAACAACCAAAGAGAAGTCCTGTGCTGCAGAGCTTTCCCTCTATAGAAAGGATTTGGCTATGGGATGCACATGCACACATGCTGTCCCACAGTCTAGTAAAAGATATAAACATTGACACTGAAATATTGTGGTGGAAGGTCCAAATTATGCCTAAATATTATGTCTAATACGCTTGCCTGGGTATCTACCTTGCCCCTGCTTTTCTCCTTCTCCCCGAAGTGGCAAGAGTGGGAAAATCGACAAAAGTGATGGCGCCACTCTGTCTGCAGCATAAATGCCATATTTGGCATTTTTTGCACTTTCATTGTTTTTGGGGTAAACAAAGACCATGGGGCTAGGCATGCGCATCTTCCTTTTTTAGTAAAATAACATTAGACTGGTTCCAGGGATGTTTTTATCTATTACTATTAGTCAAAAACAGTTGCCAAAATGCTTTAAAACCTTGCCAAATTGTTTGTTTACTGCCTGCTACCCTTGCTTGCTCCACCTGCGAACGGCAGAACCTGTCTGTGAATTTTTCTCCCGTCTGTGGATCTTCTCAGACAGCTTGCCCAATTTAAGCTACATGAGCAACACACCCCACATCGCCACATGGCTGATCACCGCGTGACAGGGACTATTAATTTCCTGTTTATGCCTCTACATATACCAGTGAGTAAATCCTACTCTCTTTTCCAAAGTTTTTTAAAAGTTTAGGTTTAGCCTTTCAGCAGCAATTTATGCTGCAAGACTCTCATTGTTTAAATTTCCTGAAACCTTTCTTAAATTCATTTAGCTCAATCCAGTGTATGTATACATTCTGCAAAATTAGTTCAACTAACTGCATAGCATAATCAGTATGCGTTAATTGTAAATAAGTTTGGGGGAAAATTTCTTTGCATATATTTTAATAAAATATCTAATAATTTTATACCATTATAATTCACTTTTAACCCAGATTCAAATCCTCCATTACAAATGTGTACCTGCATTTATGATTTTGATCTCTTTTCAGGGTCAGAATCAAGGTGTGATAAAGCGGCACATTTCACCAAAGAGAGCAAAAGGTAGCAAACTACCCAAGAATCACAGTGCCTGTGAGGTTGTGTAGGAACTTGGGAAAAAAGGTGATGAGATTCTCTGACAGCAATAGAAGATAATGCCCTCAGGTGGTATAAACTGGTTTCCCATTAAAAAAGCTTCTGAGGATGAGTCAAGCACTCTCTGATGGGAAGATTGCTTTTTAAAGGCCATTCTGTGCAGAAGCAGATGGCTCACCGCTCTCCTTAACTTTGCCTTGTTCAAGTGAGAAGGTCTAAATATGTCCTAAACTGCTATTCTTGCAAACACTTCTGTCAAAGTTAGATTAACATCTTTTCTCCAGTGTAGGTGAGGGCACCGCTGAACTGTGCTGAGCAGCAGAGCATTTTACATAACATGCAGATCGCAGCAATTTTTTGGTTTCCTGTCAAAGTGACTCTGCATGACAATGTGCAAAGAACATACAGATGGCAAGAACAGCTATGTTTTCAAGTTTGTTTTCTCTGCCAATGCTTACATAAAGATAATTCTAGCTTCCTATCTGAAAGTATAAATAAACAATGAAACAAAATAGCTTCTTCCTTCACCGGCAGAATAGACACTTCAAAGATTTTTTTTCCCAGAGAACGGTTATACATGATTAAATGGAACAAGGAGTCCTCTACAGATCACTGCATTTCTCAGTCACATGCCTTTAGAATTAAATTATTCATTTTATCCCCCAATTGTGTAAATCCTGATTATTTATCCTATTGCATTCATTGTTACAAAGTCATTTGCATGGCCTGTAATTTGACTGATACACAAAATAAGATGTTTGATGAATCAAAGCTTCATTTCAGCGCACATCTGTGTTTAAGCATGGGTCCTCAGGACATCTGACCTTGCCAAAACCAGCTAGGAAACCCTGTTTATTTGCAGTTTTCCAGGAAATGCTTTGGGATTCACACAGCTGAGAATGCTTGCTTTGTACTGAAAGAAAATAAAAAGCCCAGATGCAAGAATCCTTCCAAATTAGTTAAAAACTCTAACTCCTTCCCATCAAACGCAAGCGGTTCAATTATTATCTGAGTTTTCTTTCTAATGAAATTTTGGGTTGTATTTTCATATGCCACTTTAAATTTACACCAAATAAATACATTTCACATTTGTGGTGGCATAAGTACAACCAAATTGGAGGGCTTCGAAAAAAAATGTTAAGAGTCTAAACCTGAGTTAAAGCTAAGAAACAGTTTTATTACTGAAAGAAAAAGAACAGAAAGGGGGAAAGTAATCATGTGTGTGATATCTATGGGTTCTTTGTTCAGAATACTGTTCCTCCTAAAAAAAAAAAAAGAAAATTTGTGGGTTTGAGTATTTCAGGACTGTTGCATAGATTTTGTTCTAATGATACTGCTTTTTTTGGTGTTTTTCCACTAGAACATAATCTGTGCAAAAAGTGGAGGTACAGAATAACAAATTAAAACAGTACAAAACGGTGGTGAATGGTGCCACATTCAGTTGGTGGCCAGTCACTAGTGGTGTGCCCCAGAAATCAGTGCTGGGCCCAATCCTGTTCAATATCTTAATTGATGATCTGGACTAAGGGATTGGGTCCATCATCAGTAAGTTTGCAGATGACAAGTTAGGAGCAGATGTCGATCTGTTGGAGGGTAGGAGGGCCCTGCAGAGGGACCTGGACAGGTTGGATGGGTGGGCAGAGGCCAATGAGATGAAATTTAACAAGGGTAAGTGTAGGGTTCTACACTTTGGCCACAACAATCCCAGGCAGCGCTACATGCTGGGGACAGAGTGGCTGGAGAGCAGCCAGGCAGAGAGGAACCTGGGAGTGCCGGTTGATAGTAGGCTGAACATGAGCCAGCAGTGTGCCCAGGTGGCCAGGAGAGCCAATGGCATCCTGGCCTGTATCAGGAACAGTGTGGCCAGCAGGACAAGGGAGTTTATTCTTCCCCTGTACTGGTCAGGCCATACCTTGAGTACTGTGTCCAGTTCTGGTCCACTCAATTCCAGAGAGAAGTTGAGGTACTGGAACATGTCCAGAGAAAGGTGACAAAGGTGGTGAGGGGCCTTAGTGCCATGGTCCAGTTGATTGGATAGGGCTGGGTTGACAAGTTGGACTGGATGATCTTGGAGGTCTCTTCCTAGCTGATTCTATGAAAATGCCTACAAGAAAACAAAGCCCTTTTCCCATTTCATGTGGTTCTGCAATAAATAATCTATAAATAAAATTTCTAAAGTCCTTCACCTGTAGCACACTCATTTCTTTTACCTTCCTCAACATATAACATGTTCATTTTCATTATATACAGGATAATACTTATCTTATTGGGTTTTTTTTCTTAGTGTTTGTTTGTTTGTTTTGTGGCAATGAAACATTTCTTTTAAATTCTGCTCATATAGACAAGCCCTGAAAAATTAATGAATTTTTTTTTTTATTGTGAGGAATTGAGCAGAAGAGAGAAAAATATTCATCTTCTGTGGTGAGATTGAAGTGGAATTCAGTAAACATTTATAGTTTTCAAGTAATTCATCAAACAAAAATATTTCATTTACTTAAAACATGGTGAAAGTGAAATTGCCTTACCTGATTTAGATATATTAAAAATATCAAATGAATTAATCAGAAAATTGTTTTGCAAAAAGTAATATTAATGCTATTTTAAAAATCATTCTGTTAATCTTCACATATATATTTCTAGCACCATTTAATCAATTTCTATTTATAGAATAGAAATTGATTCTTTGTATATTCTTTGACCTTTTATTCCAGTTTGAATGCTAGAGATAAAATCCTTCCAGTCAGCTCATGCAATAAAAAATAAAGATGTAGGGTGTTGTTACCTCATCAAGACCTGTAGCCATCTCTAAGAGGTTAATTGTTAATTTCTGCCTCCTTTCTTTCAAGACATTGGCCACCAGTCTAGTGATCAGGAAATCTCTGAGGTATGAGGAGAGTTGTGCAACACACATGTGCATTGTTGCTCTGGCAACCAAAGAAGAATATGAATATCTTTGTGCTCTAGGGAGTCTTTCTCAACAAAGATTTTCTTTTTAACAAATTTTACACTGGATTTAATGACTGCTTTCCAGTTTAATCTCCAAGTGGGCTGTGTGCTGGGGCATTCTGCACTGTTGGCCAATATACTTCCTCTACTCTCTTTGCTGTTAGCAGTGGGCTTATGTCCTTTAGACCAAAAGAGGATTTAGGACCATTCAGCATTATATAGAATATGCTGTTCACGTACAGATACAAGGAGTATTATAGATACCTGTTTGTGCTACAGACAATGTCTGACAGGATCAAAGATGATGTGGTTTGATTCTGACATTCCTTATCCCTCAAGAGTGACATTAAATACTTTTTTTCTTCCTGAAGAAGATTTTAAAATTTGAACTATGATTTTGCACTTAAAGTGACACATACTTGAGAGATGTTCAAGTAGTGTAAATCAAGTGGATCTAACTGGAGAAAATCTATATCTGAAATTTAATCCTATAAATGGAAAACTGTAGGAGAGAGAATCCAAGGCGATTGGTGCAAAGCAAAGCTTTCCTATTCTTATGTTACAGGAGTTCCCATAATGGTTAAAGCCACCTGTGGTAATACCAAGAAAAGCTGGCCACAGTAATGCATTTCTTGGTAGTTATATGTCATGCCCTATGTATCACTGTTGGTTTAGTTCAGTCTCCTAGAGAGAGAAATATCAATGATCAAACATCCATCTGGGACTAAAAATAACAAGTACCAGTGTTTAGTGTTTAATATGATTTGCATCTATTAGCATGAGTTACAAATATTGTATAGTGAGTGTGATGAATCTCTGAGATACCCCTGTGAGCCAGCTTAGGTCAGCTGTTCTGGCTGACTCAGAACTGCTAATGGTCTGGGATTCTATCCCAGCAAAACCAAGACAGCTGTTTGAAAGAAAAGGGTGAAAAAAATGTGATTAACATGTGATAAAAAAAACTTAATAATCAAAAGCCACCAAATAAAAAAAAAGCCCAAACAACCAAACACACCAGAAATCAAGCTGATAATGTTTTTCTGTATTATTTGCTTGTTCTTCAGGTTAGATCTGACCACCCTGATGACAATTACTTCACTGTTCCTTGTACAATTCTTCAGAAACCTTAGTTGGGGCTTCCAGAGGAGTGGTGGATGTGAGCAATTTGGTTTGGTCTGCTTCTGATGGCAGGTATGAGGAGTCCCTAACATATGACCCATGATATTGAGGATTGCTTTCCCAGGTGAGATAGAAAGCTGGCATTTCTGTGTAGGTTTGTGAGGAGAGGGTGTTGGGTGCCTAGCATAATAATAATTTTGCAAAATAATTTTGTGTGGCATCAGTTTAGAGGTTAAGGACCTTCTACTTCCTCTGTGTAATTCTAGCTGTGCAGTTTGATATATAAGTGGCAATAAATAACTTGAAGTGCATTGGTCTACTTGGGACTTGAAAACAACCACACAAAAAAAGGAGGAAGGAATTCTAGAATACTTACTAAAATGGCTAAATCTGTCTTAGAGTAATTGATTTTTTTGTATTTTAGTTGTGACTTCTATTTGCTTAAAAATGTCTTGATGTCATGTGATGAGTATTGTGCTGAATTTAATTCCTTCCTTGCTTCATTTTTCTTTTAAAAATATATAGAAGAAAAATAAAATAAGGTAATCTGTGAATTGTTACTAAGCTAGGCAGGAGGTGTGGTAAAGTGGTGAAGATCCTGTTTATGCATTAAATCTGCAACAGTGAGACATCTTGGCATGATGCATATTTAACTTCAAGCTATGTTTAATGTATATTTCAAGGCTTGTCTAAGTCTAAATAAAATATAGATAGAAGAAAAGCTTTTTTTTTTTTTTTCTAAAAGAAAAACAGAAATGAAAACTTCCTGTTTAAATTACAAGTGTTTGAACTGACGAATCCTTTAAAATTTTCTCCTATTCACTACTGTATCTTTTCAGTCAGGGGACAGGCAGAGAAAACTGCAAAGCAATGACAATTACTTGAGATTAAAAGCTGCTATCATAGAATCAAAACAAAGGCTGGTTTACCAGATTGAACCCACCAACCTTCGTTATAGAAAACAATGCAGCTCTCTGTCTTTGTCTTACAACTCAGTTTTATTTCAGTCAGGTTAGACAATTCTTTCTCATTGCCTTTGAATTCTAATCATCCCCTTTCTCCATTCCACTCTCTTCTCTTGCTCCTTCTGAGAAAAGTGTCAATAAATGGTTTGACTTACCCACAGCTCTTGTCTTGCCCTCCCTTCTCCCTTCACAACTCTGCCTTTTTATCTCTTGGCACTGGACGTGGAAGTTTCTTGCATGCACTGTGTCTGATCTTTATCCATAGCTCAGTGACCTTCATTTAATTAATCTCCAGATCTCTCGAGTCCTTGACTTTCCCTCTCTTATCATTCTTTCAAAGCTCTCTGTTGTTTTGGGGTTTTTTTTTGCTGACAACAGAGTGATGAGAATGCTGTGCAGTAAAAGCCTGTTGCCCATGAGTGTACCCAGTATTCATCTCCTGTTGTCACTAAGTGTGGTGGAAGATCTAAATTATACCTAAAAGACATATCCTAAACACCTAACTGAATATTTACCTTGCTCCCTGTTGTAGAAATTAATATTAGGTTATGAATAATAATGTCTGTATTAATTTTATTATTAATATATTGAAAATTCCCAATATCCAAGCCCTATACACATGGCATCTCCCATGCTGCATCTTTTCTTTTCATGTGTTATGACTGAATCTGTCTATTTATCTCTCCCTTGGATGTGACAAATAGTAAATGCTTTGCTTTTATTCACTGTCAGTGCCACTTTCAGTTACAAAGATCTTTATCCTGCATTGTTCCAGACAGTCCCTATTAACCCCTCTCTGTGGAAATATTTTCTCCCAAACAAGCGATTTCTGCACAGCATAGGCACATGGATTCTCACTTGGTTTTGAAATATCAACCTTCATTTCCAGTAAGTTGAGTATTAGCCTTCACTCCTTGTTAAAACTCTTGCATATGCTTCTTTTGCCTCCTGCCATCTTTGCAGACCTCTTATTCTCATGAACCAATTAATTTCTTTATGTTTATAGCAGAGATTTTTTTCAATTGTTTCATAAGATCACCATCTCTCCACTCTGACCCTGCTATTCCCTTGTACGTAAGAGCTTACCTTTTGCTTGTGCATCTCTCATTAGAGTCTAGCTGTTCTTATGGGAAGTTTAGTATCTACTTCTGCTAGATTAGAAATCTAGACAGATGCAATTTGAAAGAAGATGATAATAAACTGTTTGATGCCAAAGCCTTTGAAATTCTTGTAATTCCAGCCATCTTTTTAAATTTCTTATTGTTTTTTTCTTAAAGTGCATTTTCTTGAAATAAAGATATTTTCCTTCTTGTCATTGTAAGAAGGATACCCAGACAATAATGTGTTTATCTTTCTCTGAGTTTCACCAGGCTATTGGTTTTAAAAAACAAAATTTTAAGTCCGTAATTTCTCAGATGTCTTTAATTTTCTTTTTAACTGAGTCTGCTCAATTTCAAATTTCTACTATTATTTCCCTCTGGTGATGCCTCTACAGACCTACAAAAGCAGAAAATTAGAGATGAGATGAACACAGATGATCTCTGGGGTCTTTGGAAAACAAGCACGACTCTCTTCAACAGCTCCAAAAAAAAAGAATAACATATTTCTTAGGTTATGCTTAGGTATGGCTTAAAAATATTTCTGTGTGAAAGAAAATACCTATAAAAAGAAAGATAGCTGTTGGGACTAATCATAGTTCAGTTTTTATGTCTGTGTGATGTAAAGTCAAATGTCTCAATTTTCTGCCATTTCATAGCTGTAATTTCTAGCATGTTAAAAGAAGCCAGTACTGTATATGATATAGAAAGAAATTTATGCATAAGCTCTGAATAACTGCTTTGTTCTAGCACCTCTGAAATGAAATTGTCTTCCTTCATGATGGAGGTAAAATGACATTCAGGAGGTAGGACTTGTAACCCTGGAATTGTGGAGTTCATTTCAACACAGATTTATATTGAAAGACGGCCAATGGGATGAAGTTTCAGGATGGGTTTTGTTTTGTTTGTTTGTTGTGTTGTATGTTTGGGGTTTGGGTTTCTTATTTGGTTAACACAGTGGGTTTTGAATCTACAATATCTATGCTTTAATATTAAGAGAGAAAGAGAACACCCTAGTGGAATTATAGCAAAAATTCTCTTATTGCTTAGATTCAAAATTTGCATCCTGAGAAACACCTTCAGGTGCTCATTGGTCTTGAAACCCCCAGTTCTTGTGCTTCATCAGAAGTATTTGCTAGGTACAGCAAAGACTGTGTATATCTTAACTGTTCTAAGCACTATGTTGGTAGCCACAGGCAAATTGCACAACTTTCAGCTGCTTGACAAAAGAGGGAGAGATTAATAGTGTCTGCATATATCAGGCTTGCTTAAATACGGCTCCAGATTGTAGAAGGAGAATGGTAATTTTGTGCCTTGACCTTGGGCCAGAAATCATTGAAAGTATTAGGATCTTCCCCTAACACTGTGGATATTTCCCAGTCATAACTGCCCTCTCAACACACTGGTTTGTTGGAGAACTTATTATTTAGTGTTTTGGAACTCATCTAACACTGGTATTTTTTAATTCCTCCTCCTAATCTTCCCCCCAGATATCAACTGACTTTTTGCCCAGGTAGCACAACCAGTAAATTCAGCCCCATAGATTAGAGCTTATGCTTATCTTATAAGACCATTGAAAAAGAAAAGTTTTTGTACCTACAAATGTGCTTTTTATCCCTGCATGATGTCTAGGTATAATTTCTGCCCTAAAAACTTGCCTTATGTGAAGCATATATCCTTAGAATACCATAGAATACCATGACCATAACAACATTCCTGTTAATTCTGCATTGCTGCTGTATATGGAGCCTGTATTTAGAAGGTTTGACTTTGCCACAGAGCAAATCATGTATGAGTGAAGCACTTCAACTCTTGTAGGGACTGTCGCAAAGTTGTAGTTCCAAGTCAGCTGTAAACAGCCCAGTTGAGTGCTCTGTATGCAAAACAGTTTTTCTACGCTAACTCAACAATCATGACCATATGAAGAGTCAGTGGTGGGTTTGCAGTGTCTTCTCAGGGAAAAGCTCTCAGAATATGTACATAGTAATGAAGATCTCAGAGTGGAGACTGGGAGAAATCCATGATCTAAATGAGTTAGATATTTATGAACAAATAGTTCAGGAAGTAGTAATTGTCTAACAGTTTAAAGAACTGCAAGACCTTTTGCCACATTCCACAATCTAGATAACACGAGTACTTATACAATGGCAGGATGAGAGATAATGTGCTTAAACTGGAAGGGGGGGAGATTTAAACTAGATGTTAGGAGGAGGTTCTTTACAGTGAGGATGGTGAGATACTAGAACAGGTTGCCCAGGGTGGTTGTGGATGCTCCCTCCCTAAAGATGTTCAAGGCCAGGTTAGATGAGGCCTTGAGCAACCTGTTCTAGTGGGATGTGTCCCTGCCTATTGTTGGAACTAAATGATCTTTGAAGTGCCTTCCAACCTAAACCATTCTACAATTCTATGAATAAAATCATGTGCAACTTGTCCTAATCCTCTTCAACATGCTTGCGAAAAATAGGTTGATGTTGTCTAACTGTTGACTATGAAACTTGTTTTAGTTGCATTGATTGGTTATATGATCCCTAGAACATCATCTCAGATAGCAAGTACGTGAAATATACTAATATTTCTTTTTTGATTTCTGGGTTTAAATGCTGCCTCATTTTACCTTTCCATTAAGATGAGAGACTAATTCCATAAAGGCCTATTGCATCAGTTTCATTTTAAGCAGGGTATATATGATTTCTTTAGAGAGGAAAAATAATTGTTACTTGTGAAATTTATTTTTCCTATAACCTGTCTTTGATGCAGATTGAATGAATTAACATATCTATTAAAATGTAATCCAAGCTCAAGATTTAATTTTGGGTCATTTCATTGACCTAAGAGGATTTTACATCTAATTTGGATTCCATGGTGTTTTGACATAATTGAGTGAGCTCTTAAAATAAAATTAAAAAATAAATAAATAAACATATTTTTTAAAAGCTACAGTTTTGATGCCACTTATAATGAAATTTGAATGGCATCTGCAACATGATGGGACTGTTAAATGCATGCCCAGAACATGAAGATCTGAGGTTGTTCTACTGAATCAGTCTGCAGTCTTCTTCCTATTTGTTGTGGGGACTTGGTGGACAATAGCAACACATACAGTTGCCCCCAAAAGCATTGGCTTGAAGATCTCTGGCTTTCTCCTATTTGTATCTATGCCATGCTAGAACTGGAGACAGTTATATCTTCTGCCACTCCTATTTGCACATTGCTATTTATGTACATCTGACCAGAACTGAAAACTAAAATGCTGACATTTGTTATCACTTATGTTTTCACATGACTTTGAGCTCTGCTTTTTGGGAACAAAATGTTCAGATGATATAGAATTTTGTTGAAACATCTACATGCCAAGATTGAAAAATACATCAAAACATTGGAGTTGGGGTCTTTTGGGTTTTTTGTTTTGTTTTGTTTTTTCCCTAATAACCTCTGAAAATATAACCTTTCTTATTTATTTAGTTTGGGGTTTTGTGACGTTGAGAGGCACAATGACCTGATCCAAAAGGGTCAGGAAAAACCACTCACAGAACTTCTTTTACCCTGCTCTTGTCATTTAGTATATTACAGTGCATAAGCATAAATTAACAGAAGGGAAATCTTTGCACATGTCATATTGGGACAATAGCTACACTTTGGAATATATTCCAAAGTTCATGATAAGCCAACCCAGAATACTACTTGCAAATAACATTTCTGAAGTATTTGTATAAACCCCTGTGTTCCGCTGGTCCATCATGCATGAGCTTCCTTTTGCTGGTGTGATTTGTTCAGTTACTGCCTGTATTGGAAAGAAGCAAAAGAATTTTCTGTGCTAGTGCTATCAGCAAATGCTAAACACTTGTCTAAAGAAAAAGGCAGCTTTTGAAATCCACCGAATAAACAAGGACCACAACCAATTTGAAACAAACTAGCAGCTGTTTAAAGCCGCATGCTAGTGTTGCTGGTTGGTAGCATGTACTGGATAGCAACACAGCTCAGACTTTAAAGGGAACAGTGTGTTTTCTGGGTCATTTTTAATCAATTCTGAAAGCAAAGACTGAAGTTTGTGAGATAGTCTTTTAACTGGCCAGGTCTTTTGGTTACTACCAGTTCAAGCCAGAAGCTTTTGTACAGCATTTTGAATCTGGGGCAACATAGGAAGAAGTGCTTATATTTGAATAAAAAAGCTAGCCTAAAAATCATCTTCTTCAAATAAGGATAGGCTTTTCAACTAAAATTTTCTTAGAGATGTATATTACTTTGGGATTTTTTTTTCTTCTATGTGTTTCTGCTTGCTTGTTTGTTTAATTGTTTGGTATGGGGTTGGTTTGTTAATTTGTTTTAAATTTAATGCAGCTGTAGCTATTCACAGCTGTATATGTACTGAGGAAATAAGTGGTCAGATAGCTTGCTTTCTGCTGTGGTCTTGTCCAGGGAAAGACATAATTGCTATTGATTAACTGTCAAGTCTAAACCCCTGGACTGATTCTCAGAAAATTTTCATGTGTGTAAATAGTGTGTATAGTATGATTTCTTTTTTGTGCTTCCCAGAAGTCAGATGAAGTGTATTGAAATTAAGACCTATGTTTATGCATAGATTATGTTTATGTTGTGAAATATACGGTGGAAAATGAGGGGGGAGAAATTCCTTAATTTATTACTATATCAGGAGAACAATCTATTTCATAGGAAAATTATTTTCTCTATAGTATATTTAAGAAATAAAATGTAATTTCATTATGTTACTTTTGTATTGCCTTTATTGCTTTGGATTTTGATTATATGATTCCACATTTATTAAAATACTGAAGTGTTTATTGATTGGCAAAGTTTGTCATGCTTCCCTGCAGTATTACTGCAGATAAAATGGAGAGGCAAAGTTTGGATTCATTGTTTATCAATACTTTGTGTTTGGGTTTGTTCATATTTTTCAATGTGAATTTCTCGTTCAGATCTATTTCATAATAAGGTATTATTTAAATTCTTGTTTAAAAGTGATAGATGGAATGTCTTTTTTTTACTACTACACTTCTGGACATGAAATGTAATAGCTCCTCTAATGCTCCTGATATTTAATATATTGACAGATATTGAAGAATATACCTTCAAAAGAAATGAATGCCTAACTTAATTTCTATGATGCTTTTTTTTATCTACCCACAGAAAAGCCATACATTTTAGCTACAGATTCAGATGTTCTGATACTTAAGTGATGGCAAATTCACAACTTTTGATAATTTTGTCTGTGGTTGCCTTCAGGTGTCTAGAAATGTGTTCAAGGGGCAAGGCATCAAGAAGAATTTTTTTATGATTCATGCTTGCCAAAGGCTGAGTATCCCTGAATCAACTGCATTGTGTTCATACCCTACAGAAAAACTAGTGAGCACAGGCAGTAATGAAGCTGACTACCTAAAGTAGTGTCCTGAAGGTGAGAATAAGGTCTGGACTCCACTGACAGGAAGATATGTGTGTTACCAAATCTGAAAGCAAATACCTGTCAAAATATTTCCTTGTGTCTTAAAATGATAGTATCTGCTGGGGTTGTTTTTATTTGCAAATGTACATTTAATCCTCTATTGTTTTCTTCTTTTACAATCATCTGTGCCAAGTTATCCCTTTTTGTATTTTTTTTTTTTTTTAACCCTTACTAGTAGTTTCTTCATAGATATTCAGAAATGTTTAAATAGCGGAATGTTATACATCAAATACTTACTGAGGAGTACGACCTTTGGAGGTCCCTTCCAACCCAGACCATTCTAATATTGTTGCCATAGAAATGGCAAGAACAGCATCTAACTTTCAGTCCAAATCTATGGAAAACCACACTGCATTACCTCCGGGGTTTTGCCTCTTCTGTTGTTCTCTCTTAAATTGTAGAATTATATCAAGCACTTCTTAGGAAGATTTGGAATAATGTTTGGTAAAGTTAATATATAAAAATTTACATTTTATCAATAGAGAAAAATACTGACAATCCATACAGTAGATATGAGACAATGTACATGTGACACAATGGCATCATGGTTGGATGCTCTCATGGTACATTTAAACTGGTACACCTTGCATGGAATAATGTTCTATTTTGTAGTATTATAAACATTATATTCTGCCTCTGTACATCTGTAATTAACCAGAATAAAGCATTCTTCTGCCCTTGGGTAATGAGACAGCTGCTGTTGCACTGCATTTTAGAAATCCCTTGGTGTTTTTTCAGCATGTACACTGCAATGTGACCTTGGAATGAATCATATTAAAAGAAACAAACAAAAAGAAGAATTAGAAGAGTGCACATTGGAGATGAGGTAATTACATTGCAGAATATCAATGAAATTTAAACCAAAAGTAATTCAGAAGTTACTTCATTGTTGTCAGTCCTCCCCTATCTTGCACCTAGATAATGGAATGGGAGGGGGAAATGTCCAGAGATTTCCAAGTCTGAAACTGTGGCTGCACTCCCCGAGGTATTCTTCCTGCCTTTTCTATAAAGATTTGGCCTATGAGGATGTTGAGTTAATTTCCTTATTGCCAGCTTTTACAATTTTACTTCTTTTAGGAAGCAGGGTCTGTTGACATTTGTGATAATAGAGCCCAAACATATCCAAACTGTGATAATTCATTCATTTTACTGATCTCAGCTACCTGGCATAAGTAGTGGAATTATTTAAGAAAAGATAAATCTTATCAGTTTTTGTCTCAGTAGCTTCTTTATCCTTCACTGTGTTTCCCAGTTCGTATCTTAGAAACTGAATAAACATGATTATGGTCTAGTGGTCATAAATGTGTTGGGTCGAAGGTTGGATGTGATGGTCTTAGAGGTATTTTCTAACCTTAATGATTCTATGAAGAAGGTGGGATACTTGATCAGAAAATGCCTCTCGCTGTAGAAAGGAAGTCTAGAGTACTGTTCTTTGTATAGATTTAATTTGAAATATAAAAGATGAGAATGCCATAAGCTGAAGAGGCAGGAGATGGTGTTAGAAAGCTGCAGTACAGCCTTCTGACAGCAAGTCAAAGGAAAAGGGAAGGACAAACGGGAAAAAATCAAGAAAGAGTCTGGAAGAGGTAAAGAATTGCATTAATACAATTGTGTTAGCAGTGCATAGCACTCCTCAGGAGTCATTGTGTTTAGGCAGAAGGAAATTTGCATTTTGCAAACAAGCTGATGTCATTAAAAAATGAATTATTAATTTTGTTTTTCTTCCATTTCAGGGTTATATGGAAATAGGAGAATATTTAAAAGCATCTAGCAGCTGAGAAATTTCAGCAGGTCTGTATGATTGTATGGTTTCATTTATTTTTTTTCTTACAAGAATTTAAAATAACACATGGGAATCTATAAATTGACATAGCACAGCAAAATTCAAGTATGGGGTGCAGGTAACAAGTGAGGATTGTAAATCTTAGTGTTATGGAAGAAATACTGCACATTCTTAGTGTTTCATTGCTTATTTATTGTGAAGGAATGCAGACTCATATCTGCTCCTACAGACATTGTAGAAAGGTCTGAAATAAAATTCCAACTACAAGTATAGATGTCTAAAGGCAGTTCACAATAGGTTCACAAAACTTCCCATGCTCTCTTTCTGTTGCAGTGAATCCTTAATTTCTATCTCTGAAGTGAAATAACTACTGCAAGCAAAAATGGGAGTATCTAGTTGGCCTAGAATATAGATAAGCTTTTTTTTTGGCATGGTTTCTGCAGCTGTACTGGATTATAAAGAGTCACAAGCCATATAGGATTCTGGGGAAACTACTAGTTTGACAAACTTTTCTCTTCCCTTTCCTATATCTTCTTATTCTTGGACCTTTTTCATCTGTATTCTATTTAATTCCCTTTGAGTTCAGTGAATTTTGTTTCTGTCAAGATCATAGGACATGACTTTTCCTGTTCTTTGTTTTGTTTACTGTGAAAGCTGTATTTCAGAAACCTTTACAGAGAGAATTAAAACACACACCTAGTACGCATTTCAGCATCTAAAGCAAAAGCATGACTTCTGAGGTTGTATTCTCTCTGACTAGAGAATCTGGTTCCTAGTCCTTCACCAGAATTATAAACATATAACTAATTATATGTTCAGCATTGGGTGAATGAAAACTATAAAGTATACTTTGATGTGGAACGGTGATTTTGTTGTTTGTCACTGGATTGAGTAAGAATATTTGCTAAACTCTTAAGAGGAAATCCTATTGCTAATGAAACAATGTTTACAAGTTTGGATTGTATTAGAGCATCTTGCTCTCAGTATTTCAAAGAGGTTTCCTCTGCCCTCATGTGAAGAAGAATAGAAAAGACTTCTCTTTCCCAGTTTTTCAGTATGATCTATTCTGTGGTTTGTTATTGTCATCTATAGAAAGCAATTAGACCACTATACTACTTCTAGCTTTGCCACTTACAGAAATTTGTAGGTTAATAGATTAATCACTAGCATTCATTATTATCCTTGTAATCTTCTAAACTGGAATGAAATTAATTGTAATATAAAGGATTCCGTTCCTTAGTCCTGAAGGCTGAACTGGTACAAGGCAAAGTGCTAAGGTTCTGCTGTGGGTGGGAGGGGGAAGCAAAGCACAGGGAGAAGCCAAAATGCTTGAAGACACCCCCTTTAAGGGTCCAAAACTTACCCAGACTTGCTCCTCCCAGATAAGGGAAAGCACGCTCCTGATTTGACCTAATATGGTCAGGTTTGGCAAGGTGCCATTCTTGTTGGTGAATCTCTGTGGCCAAGGGGGCCATTGCATTCAGGCAAACAATAAATAGGCTTTTGCCACATGCCTGCTTTTTCTTTTGCCTTTGCTTTGCCTGCTCTGCTTTGCTACATTTTACTCTGCTTTGCCTGCAACGACTTTCAAAACACTAACAGAACTCCCTTCAAGTGTTTGGGTACTGTCTAATGCTATTTTGTGACTAAATATTCCAAGCATCTCTCTAAGAAATACTGCAACTAGATTCTATCATGCCTTCTGCCTTAGCAGCAGAAGGGAGCCTCTTGAGTCTCCCAGTGGGCAAGTGCTATAATTGAAACTAAGAACCTCTTTCCAGTTTTGATGTTTGTATTTGCTAGTTATTTCTGAATTGTTCTAGATTACCTGTTTCCTGTGTGTATAAATATCAAAACTATGCATTTCAAAGAATTGCAGATAAGTTTTCTGGTGAGATTTAATGTTAATAAACAATTTTCATAGTTATTAACATTCTTCACCTGGATATAAAAATGAATATAAATTATTAATTTTGCATAATTCATAACAGGTTTGCAAAGGAGTTCTTGGTAAATTTTTTCTGCACAACTCATAACTTGGAATTCTGAAGAAAGTATTCTGCTATCTTTGTAAAAAAAAAAGGACAAAATATATTGAATAGAAAATTTCTTTCCTTGGGAAACTGAGCTGTTACAGATTTGTATCTTACATTGGACAAAAATATACAATGAAGTTTTATACCTCATAAAGCTGAATCTGGAAATTATAATAATGAAATTAAAACATTGAGTAGATTTTCCTCTGGCAGGGAAGAAGTGAAGCAGACAGGAAAAAAGATCAGCTACTGGAAATTAGACATATTTCTCCACTGCTGAGTCTAGACATCCAATATGGATCTTCAGAGAAATGCAAACGTAAGTCAGTTCGAGCTCTTCTGAGATAAAAGGAATCTTTGCCAAAGAGATGAAGCCCACGGCCAATTAAAAAAACCCCAAATATTTGCAGAGAAAGGCCTAAGCAGTTCTACCACAGACAGCTTGAGTGGGAGTAATTTATCTGATGTTAAGGCAAATTCTGAGACATGAAACTACTGTTTCTGTATATTTAGTTCTACTCTATTCAGCTGCTCATGTTCTTGCTATGAATAATACTCTCTCAGCCTCTTTAATTTTTTTTTTTTTTTTGCATAATACATTAAAAGCCAATTGAAATGGGATATGACCCTTTTCTTTGACAGAACAAAAATAACATAGGAATCTGACAATATTAGGTGAAACGTTTTGGTCCTTATAATTGCAGTAGACAAATTGTTCAACAAAATTCTCATTCTGAACATGTTTTCCATTATCAGTGACAGGTGATTTCACCAATGTTGTTGTTTCATTAAAAATATCAAAGGAAAAAAGAACAATGTTCTCTTTGTTCTTCCTTTAGTCACTGATTTTCAGAGTATGATGTTTCTATGTTGCTCAATGTAATGGAGGGGAGTAATTAATTAATGTGAGATTATTTTTTTCAAAATTAATATTGTTTATTAATTTTTATATTCAACATTCTCATCACCCTGACAACTAACTTCAATAATAGTAAGTTCATTTGCAATGGTCATGGAACGCATTACATAAAGAATATCTAGATCTACTATTAACTGTCAATGTACAAACATTAATTAAAACCAATCGAACTGGAGGAAAAATTTCCTGTGGTCAATATCCTGTTGCAGTTACTTATCCCACTTGGCCACTAAATGGACTCAGGGCCCTTTCTGCTTACAGCAGAAGGCTAGGTAAATGACAAAGGCTTAAGATGTTTACTCA
Source organism: Psilopogon haemacephalus (assembly GCA_013396835.1). Classification (NCBI taxonomy): domain Eukaryota; kingdom Metazoa; phylum Chordata; class Aves; order Piciformes; family Megalaimidae; genus Psilopogon; species Psilopogon haemacephalus. The sequence goes on along the minus strand of VWZI01021249.1, from coordinate 20,639 downwards.
CAAGTATTTCTCCTGACTTGCAGGGTTATCAACAGATTGAGACAGTATCCAAACACTTGCAGGGAATTCTGTCTATTGCCTTGCTGGATGCTGAGACTCCTGATTCTTCCCTGGCCTCACGGCATGCTGGGGAAAGGGTGGGGATGATCTCTGACCTGGTCCTGGCTTTCTCTGGAAGATCTGTGTGCCTCCAGGGCTGCTTGTCTCAGCAGGTTCAAGTAAGATGCCTTGCCATGTGTAGTCTCAGCATGGTGTCACACTGGCTATGCAGCTATTGTGTGAAAGCAATTAGAGCTATTTCTGGTAAACTCAAAGCAGTTTCCAGGCTGAGCATGGAATCATTCCTGGGCAAGTGAGGACATGTATCTTCCATGAAAAATCCTCTTCTAGAAAGAGGATTTTGGCACTCCTGAAAAAGTTTAAAGGGTCTGACTTAGTGGTCAGATCTTGATGGGTTTCATAGTGACACAGGGATCATACAGGTATGCAATCCCTTTATCTGGATTTTTATTACCTATCCATATTTTCTGTGGATGGAATAATTCATCATAAAGCAGTGTTTTCTATATTGTGATACACAGCCGATGATGACAGAAAACAAGGATCCATCTTTCAAATGTCTTGGTTTTGGGAAAAAAATTGGACCCTTAATAATGTGTTTGTAGAGAGGTGCTGTTTACATTTTTGTCTGCTCAGGTATTGCCAACACAACAATCTTATTGATTAGTTAGATTTAAAAGTTGACTATTTTAATTCTTGAACTCTTCAAATTAACTGTTTAAAGCTGATGTGTGTACTTCCAAGTGAACAAAATTTGGTGCGTGATACTTGTCTGTTGTGTCAGTGAGGAGAGGTGATGACTTCTCAGCTAGAGAATTTTTTGTGCTAATATGACATTGTTACATGAATGAATTTTCAGAACATGGGATGAGCATAATTTGAGCTTAATTCAGAAATGCAGCGAGAGAACAGCCATTTGCTTGCTTGCATTTAAAATATAGTTTGGACTGACTATAGTGGAATCAAATACAGAGAAGATAGTGTTGCAAATGAATGAAATAACAGGAAAATCTCATTTGACTTAATAACTTGTAATTTCATTTAATCAGTACTAACAGGCATCTAAAAATAAATGTGCTGACATTTATCAAAATATGTTTAATTGTTTGCTAAATCATACAGTTTGCCAGGTTTGATCCTGTTCTGGAAAATATTCCATTGAAATCAGCCAGTTTGTATAGTAAAGTGGCATTCAGAGTGAGTAAACCTGCCACCATATGTGTGGTTAATACCTATAAGGGGTATTTAAAATCATAATCACCTTGTATGTATGTAATTGAATAGTGGTGCAGTCTGTAATGTGCTGACAGCTCAGGTTTTCGTGTATTTTGAAAGGGAATGTGCTTTTTTTTCCCCTCATTGTAGTCTCTTGTGATGTATTTGATACGCCCTTTGCAAGGTAATCCTTCCTGCAGAAAAGGATACAAAAGCTTCAGCTCCCCGTATTCCCTACTGCCTTCATTCAGATGGCTCTCAGTGAGCATCAGATCAGTTTGTATGAAAGGTAAGCTACCATCAACCTCTAGTTGTCACAAAACCAAGTAAGTAAATGACCTGTAAATATAAAACATAAAGCGCACAATGCACAATAATATTACCTTTGACGTTTGACAAGAAGTGAGCAACCCCAACTGTCAAGCTTACCTGGTCACAGCATGCAGATGACAGATGTCAGCAAAAATGGAATACTGTACTCTTTGTTCCTGACTAGAAAAAAACAACAACAAAAAAATAATCTGCATTTAGCTAAATTCTGTGTTCTAACTTTTTCTGTATGAGCTTGAATAAATTTTACAATTATTACACTGAACATATTAATTGTGCGTTTTCCATATTCCCCACTCATCTTAATTAAAATTTCTATCTGCCCTTAATGTAGATGGAGAAATTAAATTTCATTCTTTGCTTTTAATTGCTATGGCATTGTCATTTTTCTCAAATTTTTGCAGATTTGCTTGCTGCAAAAGAGCTTAATTTGAAGCACAGAGCAAATAATGAAAGATTTTCTTGATATTTGAATGATGTAAATGTTTAATGAACTATTATAGTGAATAACCAGTACATTGTGATAAGTGTTAATTTACTACACAAACATATCTTGAAGGTATCTGAGTAAGCCGAAATTCTCATTGCAAATAAGTGCAAATTTTAGAGAGTCACGTTATTGTTTCCTTGGTGACCTGATAGCAAGCTTACACCTGCTACCATGTATTTACTATCTTCATTCCAAATCATAATGTAAAGAATATTAATTGGATCCCCACTGTGTTTGATTCTGTGAATTCCTGTTTATATTACCATTATGTGGGAAGGAATAAGCAACGCAAACACAATCATTTGGGAAGAACTAACCTTAGTTCAAATCATTCTTAGGTGGTGGAGATTTTTTCATTTATTTTATCTGGTAGCTTTGTTGTGGAATTTTCAAAACATCTACATAACTGAGGGATCATGAGAGACATTTGAAAAATAACTCTTAGCAAGCAGACCTATTTGTCCTAAGAAAGGTAGTAATAATCTAAGTTGTTCCCCTTAAAACAAACAAGCAAAAGGCATAAATCTCTATAAATTAAACTTTCTAACATCTTTTACCTTCACCTTTCCTGTGCTTAGTTCTCATGGGTCACTTTGATTATATTTGCATTGCACCAACAGAAGAGGGATAATGATAGCCAACCAGCAAACTCAAACTATGAGGCCCATAATTCATTGATCAGCAAAAAGTAACATTATTGCTGATCATCCAATTAATTGTGTACTAGTTTTGACTGTATGTGGTGCCACCTTAGGGGGAAATATTTTGTCACTTATCAATAATTATTTGCTTAAAGGACAGGCAATGTTTCGGAGCTAACAGTATTCTCACTTATTCATATTGTATTCTGTATTTTGGTGGTTGTTATCAGTGTAATCTTCACTATTTGTATCTGTGTGTAGGTTAGGTCAACATGTAATATTCTTCAGAGGTAAAGAACATCTAATCATATATGAGAGCTTGGGAGAAAAATGTAACTAAAAAATTCTGTAATGGCTTTTTCAGTTATAATACCTGATTCACATTTCTTTGAATGTGTGAGAAGGCAGCATATATTGAGGATGTATTTTCTGGTGGTATGGTGCAGCTTTATCCTCATTGATCATCTGTCCTGCTGTGAGCTGCTAATTACAGTACTTAAGTATCAAGCAGCAATTTTCATCTGCACTTTTTCTCCATCATTAAAATGTGTATCAGACATTCTCTACATAGAAGCTGCCTTTTTGTTGTTGGGGTTTTTCCCCCTCCTCCCCCCACCACTGGATAAAGAACGACATCAGATTCTATATCTACATGGTTTCGACTCTATTTTTAAGTCACTTCCATAAAAGTGGGCTGTTAAATTGTCACACACTGTCAAAGGCAAAATGGGATGGCATGATAACACAGTGTCATAACTCTTGTAATGCTTTATGTGTTCCATTTTATGAAGATTGCAATTTTCCCACTATTTTTATGGAAGATCCTCACTTTTGTTCAAATATTTGTAGAGAGAGTAGAACATTGAAAGATTTTTTTTTTTTTGCTTGTTTGGGTTTTTTGTTTTGTTTTGTTTTACCAGCTTTTGTCTTAGTAAGTATGTGGAGGTCTTTTTAATTAGGAAACAATAATTTAAACAAAGGAAGGTTCTTAAATATTAAAATATTTATATGTGGAAAAGAGAATTCTATGGCAATTTAAAATCTTCAGTTTAAAACTCTTCCATCATCTGTACCCAAGCAGATTCAGTATTGTGAGGTCATTCATAAGCATAAATGTATTTGTTATTAATGACTGGATTTATTGAATTTTGGCTGATAAGAAAATAAGTAACATGAAATATATATTTAATAATGTATCCCAAAGCCATTAATCAGGCTGATAAACTAAGCACAGTTGAGTTGCTAATGTAGTGATAGAACTCTCCACCTGCATTAAAAACAACAAAGAAATCAGATGTTGTATCTCACATTTTTTTCGTTTAGCCTGAGTTGCCATAGTAACCATGGGAATCACAAAATCACATTTTAATTAATAACCTCCTGGTAATCCCGATTCTAACAATTGATTGCCAATTGAGGTTAATAAAAATACTGGTCACTGGAGTCTTAATATACTCATAGGAGCATAAACCTAGATTCAGCACATCAATCCTGCATATTCCTGAAGTATGACAGGGAATGTAGAAACAAGTCTTTGTCAGGCAATAGTCTAGAAAAAGCTTGGAAAACTCAGAAATGTTGTTATATCTTTGCACTTGTTGAATTTAGCGTGTAGTAAGATGGTAACAATGTGAATTATATTTGTCTACAGGACTGTAGAAATATTGCCATCTCTTATATCAGGTGCAGATTTCACAGCTAGTGGATTCTGAAGTGTCTGCTATAGAAACAGAATCAGAGACCGTGAAGCATGTTAACTGGAAAATTGCATGTGTTCTTGAGCACTAATATCCAGTTAGGTTGTTTTGCACTTAAGAATGCTAAAAAACAGTTGAACATCTGAATGTTGCCATTTTGTAGTTTAGAGAGCTAACTCACTAAAATACTGAACAATATTTTGAAGGAAATAAGACAGTTTTCTATTGACTGAAGTCAGCCTCTTCCTTTTTCCCTTTCAGTAAGGCAAACACCTCTAGGTGTTAAGCATGTTACTTCCTAAAGTTTGATAACAGAAGAGTTAAAACTCAAAGCTGTCACTGTGCTTCATACCACTCACACTGTTGTAGGTACCCACCTTGTTTTACTTAAAATAAATGATGGGCTAATGAAACAATAGAAAGGTAAAATTATTTGTCTCTAAGGTAGGCCTTAATTTCTCACATCTCAGGAAAATGTAATAAAGAATTTATCACTGGCCCAAAAATTAATCTGAAAATTTCAAACAGAAAATCTTTAAAATACAACCATAAATCAGTCATGATTATCCATTGTGGGGAGTAGCGGTGGTTAGGAGTCAAGTATTGAAATAAACACGATGGAAAGTTACTTGAAACTGAGTATTTGTCAGAAGTAGCATCAGCTTCGCTGGAAAAACGTTTGGGGAGGAATAAAGTTGTACTAGAAAATTTGTATCCATCACTATTACTCATGCAATTGCAGAAAGTAACATATGTAGCAGAAATCAATTTCATAATAAAACATAAGCTGTAGAAGCTTAAAATGTCATTGCTAAATCAATTTCCTGAATGCTATTCAAAAATATTTACTTTTGTGATTACAACCTGCATTCCTGCCAATCAACATACATCATCTCTTTGCATGTCTTTAACCTCTATGGTCTTCATGCTGTTTAAAAGTTCTGGGATTTCTGACTTCATATATTTTTCAGTATTTTCCAGAAAGGCTTTGGAATAAACATTTCAAGTATCATAGATTTATTCAATGGGACGGGTCAACAATCTCATGCCTCCAAGTAATTTTGATAACACATCCAACTACCTGCCTCACCTTCAAACCAAGATGACATTCTGGCTAAAGGGTTCTATCAGACCATATTTCTCAGTTCTAGATAACAGAACTTTCTTCATAAATATTGTGTTAAAATGTAGCCACTTTTTTCCAGTATAGCCACTGTACCATATCTAAATAGGATGCCTGTTCAGGGAGGAAAACAAGAAATAATATTTGTATATACGTCAGGCTAGGCTGAAAGAGGAAATCAGTGGCTGAATAGTCGCGGAATGATTTAGTTTAGTCTCTCTGTTAGCACTGAATGATGCTGAAATAATGGATACAAGTATTTCAAACTGGCCTGGTTATAACACTTTTACTCTGTAATTCCAGTGTTATATAATTCAATATTCTCTATACAGTGCGTTAGCTGCTTAATTAATTGCACTAATGATCTTGTCCAGCATTTTACACTTAGTAACAGAAGATTAGATTGAAGTAACATTCAGCCTAAAATCTATTCACATAAAAAAATCAGTCAGATTATCCAAAGATATCACTTGCAGTATGCAGAACTATAAATATATATTGCAGATTATGATGAATTCACTCAATTGAGAGCAAAATTTTACATTTTTTTTTTTTAATAGACTTCCTGCATGCTTCCTGGTTATACTGCTATTTACAGAAGAAATGCCTTTTCTTCAATTTTTTTTTTTTATTTTCTTGTTATGTTAGAACATATTTTGGATTAAAAAAAAAAAAGAAAAAAAAGAAAAGAACAATCATTGTAATTTGAAATATCTAAGTAGTATATTGCCATATTGGTAGCATTATACTTAAAAAACATTTTGTCATTTCGAATGGCAAAGCTTTTGAAAAATGAGTGCACACAACCCCTAATAAAAGAAAAGTAGTTCTGGGTAGGATATATTGCTTCAGATATCTACACAAGCACTAAAACCTTATTTTTATTATTACAAGGGAGATGTAAACTTAGACCAAGATATTTTCTGAAAGAATTCCTATAGTGAAATAAAAGTTTAAATACTAGCTAACCTCTTGTCGAAGTTTAAATCTCAGCCATAAACTAATACAGCCACTCCTGCCCCCTCCCAGTAAGATGAGATAAGACTTGTGGGTTCAGATGAGAACAGCTTAATAATTTTTTAAAAATATTATAGTAATAATAATTGTAATGAAAACTACAAAGAAAATTACAATTGAAGAAAGAGATGTGATGCACAATGCAATTGCTCACCACCTGCTGACCGATGCTCAGCAGGTCCCCAAGCAATGATTTCCCCTCTGGATCAGCTCTCCTTAGTTAATATATAGGACATGATGTCACATGATATGGAGTATTCCTTTGGCCAGTTTGGGTCAGCTGCCCTAGCTGTGTGTCCTCCTAACTTCTTGTGCACTCATAGCTTTTTCCCAGGCAAGGCAAGAAAAACCCTTCACTTAGTATAAATACTATTTAGGAACAAATGAAAATATCAGTGTGTTAGCGACATTATTCTCATATTAAATAAATAACACACACACACACTCTACCAGCTACTAAGAAGAAAATTAACTTCATTCCGGCTGAAACCAGAACACCTCCTCTGGCTTAACAAGAGATTGAAGGAAGCATTCAGAAAAATGCTGAACTGGTAATAAGAATGTTTCTTTCCCTGATGTTAAATGGCAATGCAGTCTGGATGAAAAATGTGATGTGGAGCTGGTGAATGGGTTGCAAACAAACCTTTGCACAAGGTGCATAAAACACTTTCAGTAAATGTTAAGTAGAATTCGTACGCCAAGTTTTCTTCTAGTACCTGTAAAAGGCAATGTGTGATAGCAATTTAACTATGTGATTAATATATATATGTTAAAAATAATCTGATCAGCAATTGCATCAAAAATCTAAAAGTGCCTACATGGATAAGAATGTTACTAAAAGTAATCTCTAAATCATAAGAAGCTTTTAACAGCACTTAGAATTTTTTTTTATGACACAGAAGAAGACAGTTTTCAGTATGATATTTTCTCTCTGTCTCAGAACATTGGTTTTCATATATGACAAAGGTGTTGTTAGTTTTTTGTTTGGGTTTTGTTGTTGTTTTTTTAGTTTTATTTTTATTTGCTTCTCTTATACCAGCGGGACAAAAATAGTATCATTAGTGATCTCCAGTAAGTGGCTAAACATTAGGGAAGCTGATAGAAAAGGTTTAAAATTGTTTGATCACCTGCTGTTGCAACAGATGACATTTTCAATTCTGAGTAGCTGGAAGCTATATAGGAATTTATGCTGAGATATTCCTAGCTTGTGGATCTCAAGGGAAACTGCACAAAGTTGAACTTTTTTAATGTTGTATAATCTTTAAAAATAAGACCAGGAGAGTTATACCCAGTTTTGTAGGTAATGACAAAATATTCTAACATTGAAATTACTCCTTGTATTTTGTAGAATTACAATTTTTAGGGTGTGGTCCTTGAAACTGGATTTGGTTGGTTGTTTTTTGTCAGTTTTCGGTTTGGTTTGGGTTTTTTGTTATTTCCTCAAATGCTGTTTTAACCTTCTTGCCAGAAAGAACTTTCATGCACCCAATTATATCAGTGTCTAGGATTGTTATACATTGTTTAGTGGGATAATTTTAAAGATCAAAGGCAGACCTTTATGCTATACTCATAATATTTAATTTTACTTCTGATGTTATTTATTATGTCTTCATTAAATACAATATTTCCTCCTTTAGAGTATATGGACATTTTCATTTTCTGTTCAATGCCTTTTTTCAGTCCTCAGCAGTGTCATGCGTGTGAAATGCAAAACCTCACAGTGTCACTAGTACATTTTACTGGTCTGTTATTAGCATTAATATATAGTTTTGGACAATATTTAATATGAGTCTAGTTTTAATCTCTCTTGGACCACTTCCTTACCATATCTTCCCCAGAACACTTGTATGTAGTTTCGTCACAAGATCTAGAGCTGCTTGGTGTTTGAGTCAGAAATTCATCATATCACAGCAGTCAACCCAGTAAATGTGGAAATGATCCATCATGGTCCTTATTGTTTTAATACCTCTTAACAATAACAATTTATTCAAATTAAATGCTATGAAGAAGAAAACATTAAGTTGGAACAATTCCATAGTTAAAGGAAGGGCCATGTTAAGTTCTTGTGACATGTAAAAGCCATTACAAGACATATATAGAACTCAATTCTGCTGTTTACCACCCTCCTGTGGCCTTGCTTTTCTAATCAAGTTAGTACCAATAGAAAGTAATTTAAATTTAAATTTGAAGATGGTGTTTTTACACGTACAGATTTTGAAGTTTATATGAATTATTTCAGCTACTCACTTCCATGTACCACTTACCACCTAGGTGACAGAAAGTTATATCAAGCAAGGCAGAGAATGATACTGTCTGGTAACATTTAGCTGTTATTAGATTTACCAGAAAAGCAAGTTTATAGGAGTTTTTACCATGTCTCCATAAAAGCTGTAGTTTTGTGGTTATCTTAGAATTTTTACACGTTTAATGTGATGCAATTTATAGTAAATGCATGAATTGTCCTATGGCTGTGATATTACTCAAGTATAACTTTATAACATTGAACCCAGAGCTGTGTGTTTTCCCAATAAGCACACAGATACATTTGAAATTTCATTTTTCAATGTCACATTCAGCACCTCTGGTGAATGATCATTATGATATATTTCATCATTTCCACTTGGTAATCATCAGAGATGTTTGGTTTGTTTCATTTTTTATTTACTCTTGAAAATGAAATGTGTAGATGCTTTGGAATGGCTAAGTAAGTAATACAGAGTAGAACACATTCTAGAGACGTGATATTTTTCCATTTAAAAAGGATAAATGTGGAAATGTTTGAATAACAGCTGCAACACAATGACGTAAGCAGTCTTTCTTGAGAAAAATACAAAGAGGGCAGGAGAGGCCTCATTTTGGGATTTCTTTTTTTTTTCTTCTAATATTTTAAAAATTTGGGGGGGTTATCTTTTCTTACTAAAAACTGAGCTCAAAAAGTTTTAAACAAGAGATAGGAGTATATAAATTGAATTGAAGCTGCCCAAGTAGGATCTTCCCTCACAAAGACAAGCACAAAGAGCTAGTGAGATTTTGATTAGTTATGTTAAGATTCTTCTGTGACACTTTTTATATTCCTGAAGCACAATAATTTTTTGGCTAAGCAAGATGTCTTGTTATGACTCAGAGTTTCAGTCCCTGTTGTCATCTTCCATACACTTGATGTGCAAACACAAATAATCAATCCTCAATGGAACATAACAGCCATTGTTGCATTTGTAAAGTTGAGTAGACTCTAGAAATAAAAATAAATACTTTGACTTTTTCTGCTTCTATGATATTTCATTATTGTGTTAAAAAAAAAAAATTAGGTAAGCTAAAGCAATGAAGATATTAACGTACATTTCTGGAAGATGAGACTTGTGGCGGACATACATTTCTAAATTAAAATAACTTCACTAGCAATGAAGTTCAGTGTTTGGTTTGTTGAAGTTTTTTTGCCTTTAGAATGGTTTAGAAATTTGCAGTGTTTTAACGTGGTGCCTATGACTGATTAAATTTCTTTTTTATAAAATATTTTTTTCTAAATCAAGTCATTGCATAGTGTGGTAGTGTGGTGGTTTAGCAGTTACCTGCCCCCCCACCCTTTGATATAACCCAGGCCAGAACTCAGAAAGCTGGAAGCTGATAAATGAAGCTTTATATTTACAGCAATGCTCAATATACAGGAAGATATTTACAATGTATAAGAGATATTTACAGATATATACGGTGAAAAAGTAATAGAGAAACACCACACCCCTCCCAAAGATCAAAATCCCTAAGAGGGGTTTCTAACCACCCCTGTCACCTTTTCCTCCTTCCCCAATCTTATCTCACCATCTGTTGATGCAACAGATAGGCAAAGGTAGATCGGCATGGGGGATCAGCAGTAGAATAGAAGTTAGTGGAATTATTAAGAATCAGCTACAAAAGGCAGGGAAAAGGAGCCATGCAAGAGAGCAGCCACAGCTGAGAGAGGTCTGAAACTGTCTCACTTATCTGTATTTGTGTTACAACTCTTAAAACAATTTTTTTCCTTTCTCAATAGAGCTCTGAGTGGAGTAGCATCATCTGTTTTCCTCTCTCAGCCTATAGCCTAATTTCTAATCCAAATCCTCCAATTACTTCAAACCAGCACAGGTGGTTCTAGAGTTAACTCTCTAGCTTTATTTGAAATTTTAAATAAATAATTGTATTAGATACAGAAGAAAAACAGTGGATAAGTCTATATAATTTAATTTGTTTGATGGACTAGTATATAATCTACTGTATAAACAATTTTCTTCCCTTCACCTTTGTGCCTCCTCTTCTGCTCTCACTCTTCTCTGTGTTTACTGAATTCTGTACTAATCTTGGCTAAGTAGAAAATAGTTGGGGCCTTCCTGGTTTTCTTACTAGGAGTGGGGTGAGAAGGTGGGAGTTGGCCCTTTCTAGGCTTTGTCCAGGACGATTTTTCTGTTATTTCTAAATTGTAAATAATTGTAAATGTATTCTTATACACATGCATTGTATTATATGCTTTTAGATTTCAGCTTGCCATAAATACATAGCTTCTGAGATAGTCTGGTGATTTTATTTGGGGGTTATTTTTAATCAACCACACATATGAAAGTGTCGATATTAGTGATGGATTAATTGGGGAAAAATGAGTGTATATAGCTTTTTTCCCCTCCCCCGGTGTCACCTAGTAGCAGTGTTCACAATCATGTCTTTTGTTTTATGTATTTCTTATTTCAATTGTCTTAAGTTGAAAGTATGAAGGAAAAAGAAAACCAAAAAAACACTTCTGAATTTAATTTAATTAATGATGGTGGGTTTTTTCCGTGTTGGAAATTCACAAGAAAATATTTTCTTCTACTATTTGTTTTTAAAAATTGATCTTGTTTAGAGTCCAACTGACCAAATATTTAGGTGCTGGACCTAAATACTGACTTAGTAAAGTCAATGAAGTAGTGCCATATATCATTTAAAGAAATGCGTTAGTAACTAAAGAAACCTGAACTCTATAAATATTGTGCCGAACAAAGTTAGTACTCTTGCAAAAATTAATTGCTGTTAAAACATGTATTTGAGTAATATATCTTTAAATTATGCATTTAGTGTTATCATGTTGTACTTCTAGGTAAGAGTCAAAAATTAAGCCTGAAGGGTTAAGGTTTTGTTAATCTTTCAAAAGCCATTGTTTAAGAGAGAGAGAGAGAAATGAAGAGCAATTTGTAGCAAGACTCAGGATCCTCTCATACGTTCTTAAAATGATTGCTTTTGACAGCTGTTGATGTGCAAGCACTACAAGATATTTTCTGGGACTGCCTTCACATTTTCAATAAAACATATTTTTTTTTATCTCTATGAATACTTGAAACAGTAAGAACATTGCCTACGTCACTTGCAGAAATATTTGTAAATTATTTGCAAATATTTTAGAATATAATGGGAAGGCTAATCCAGAGTCAGGCATTGATACAAAGAATTTGATGTTAGATCTGACTTGAAGGTATCAAATCTTTGCAGTGACTTTTCTCTGAGTAAATTAAGTACCACTGCAATATTTTATCATGAAAAGTCAAAGCGAATATCACTATTTGGATCACAGAGAATATTTAACTTCATGTGAAAGCGTCTTTTTATTTAAGAAAAAAAAAAAAGCCCAACAAACAAGCAACTAACCAAACAAAAAAGAACACATACACACCAAAAAAACCAAAAACAAACAAAAACAAAAACAAGTCAACCACCCCAAAAGAAACAAACAAACAAAAAACATTTTATAAAACAAACAAAATATTTTTTTGGACATTTTATATACAATCATGACAATTACTGAAAGAATTTAATTCTATAACTGGATGTCATGGCCATTACTTACAGTGAAAATCTACATTAAGAAAACCTTATCAGTTTATTGGTACTTTTCCACATGCATTGATCTTTCTCCTACAGGCAAATAAGAATATGAGGAAATTCTCCTTCTTTTCAAACTTTGGACTATCTAAGACCAGATGTAACCAAATGATTTTCCTGATAATATTTTATTTAAATACTGATTTTCTTAACAGCTGTGTTGTGAAAATACCTGTGCTTGATATCTGGGGACACAGAAACCTCAGTTCTGTAGCATGACACACCTGAGTTGCAGAATTAACCACTTCCTTCAATATTCCATACAAGGAGTAGAAGAAAAATAGATGAGCAGTAGGCCAAGTGAGGCTGGAGAGTGACTGACAGCGAAGTGTGAGTAGAAATCTCTTAAAGCTTCATTTTTGTGTAATATTCATCTGTGATGGAGCTATGTCGTGTATGAAAACACAAGCAGATTTGTTAATGACGTAGGAGAAGAAACACGTTTTCCATGGTACTTTGTTTTCAGTTGCACAAATCTAATCTTGCTACATTCCATATTTTTCTGTGTGACAATAGATTAGAGCAGAAGGTTTTGGATATGAAGTTATTTCTTTAGAATGAATTATTGTTTTCACATTCAAGGTATTTAGGGATTAGTTGTACAAAGACATCCAGTCTCCAAATTGAGGTCTAACATTGTAAACGTTGATTACAATCTAAAGAAGATCCAAATGCTGTGGAAGTTGTACACAAGAGACGCATAAGTAAATGGAGACCATTCCAAGGTAACCCTTAGAAAATGTATAGCATATATTGCTTTTTGGTGTATTTTGTCATTTGCTTCAAATGCATGTCTGATTGTATTTTCTTGTCAGTGACTACAAAAATTTAAAAAGGGTTTTTACTAGAAGCCTAGACATTTAATTAAATTTTAATATATTGTGGTGTCTCATTTTAATATGTAGTGCATTAATTTTCTATGATGCTGGCAGGCTGTGCTGATGGATTTCTCAGTCTATCAAAAGGAGTAAACCAGGCCCTTCCCAGACAGTTTTTTTTTTTCAAGATGCAATGGCATTAACATTATTTTGGGGAAAGACAGTTTTAAAAACTTGATATGTCATTAATGTCTGAAGTTCTACTGTGACGTATATTCAGTCTTGTCACCATAGTAATGGTTCTTTCTTATACCCTGTCTCTGTTAGTAAAAGTACTACGACTTTACTCAGTGACAGTTAGCCTTTATTATCAAAGAGAAATTATCTAATAAACTAGAAGTTATAGACATTTTCATCATGGCAGGAATCACTACCATCCTTTGTAATGTAAAAACAAAAAAAAAATTAATCTTTTTATGTTTGTGTGGTTCGTTTTCATTTGAGTGTATATTTGTGTGTTCCCTTGGAGTTACTCACTTTGTCAGTGATAAAATTCCTTGACCTGTAATAATCATAGTTAAAAATTTTTGTGCAGGATGGTTTTGTGTCCACTTTGTGTGACCTGGAGAGAAAGAAAATAAGTTGCAAGTCTTTTATTATTTTCAGTTTTGGGTCAGCATTAATAGGAACTAGCAAATACTTTCTCATTCATTGCTTTGCTGATGAAGAGGTGGCTGGGACATCCCTCTTGTATGTTACACAGAATCTCAGAAAGTCAGGGGCTGGAAGTGACCTCGAAAGATCATCCAGTCTAACCCCGCTGCCAGAGCAGGATCTCCTACACCAGGTCACACAGGAACACATCCAGGTCGGGTTTGAATATCTCCAGAGAGGGAGACTTCACAACCCCCTGGACAGCCTGTTCCAGTGTTCTGTCACCCTCACAGTGAAAAAATGTTCATGTCAAGAAAACGTTTTCTGAGCATCTGATGTTTATGCTTACAGGTTACTATTAGAGAAGAGAGCTGCCCTTTTAAAAATTCTCCACCGCATATATGAAAAGTTCTGTTCATAAGAGTTTGTTTCAAGTAAAAGCTCAGAGAAAAGAAAGGAGTGGGTGGATGAAGAAACTTAAGTTGCTTAGGTATACTTACATAATAATCATTCCAATAGTGTTTTGGTGTATTACTTATACCTTAACTTAGCTTTAGGATCACTTAAAGTGACCTCTTAATGAGTGAAGGAGAATTTTTCAAATACAATTTCACTGATGTTGGTGAGGAATTCAAGGGGAAGGGTGATGCACTGAAGCAATCGTTAACATACTTCTGGCTTTGCCTTCAATAGCATACTAGAATCAAAACTGAAGACAAAGCCAGAGATGTGGAGGTAAGCAATGAGGCAAGAGATGTGATTCAAGCATTTATGACATAATTTTGCACAGTTCACTGTTCCATGCTATAAAATGCAGTTGAAATATCACATGTACCTAGTGAAAAATAAAGACTATTTTAGGAATAAAACATGAGAGTATCCTGGATAAGCAATTGAGATGAGGGGTTGAATCAGAGAGACACTGATATTTACAGCATGTCTTAACCTAGTTTAGGTTAGTTTAGACAAGTTTCTGATATAGATCTTGCCAATATGGAAATAGAGGAGGAAGATAAGCTTTACTTTTAGGACAATACATACAGTGTTTCTGAAGTGCTCTTTTGCAGAGGTTTCTCTTATATCACTGCAGTTCATACTGAAGAGACAGAATGTGTGTGGTGAGGAATGCAAGTAGAAGATATGGATCACAAAAGGTTTTGGTATAGCATTATGAATTTCTGTGACCATATGCAACATATTGTGGTGTAGGATTGCATCTTAAATGGCAGTGTTATGCAGCAAGAGAGACATTTTTCATTCCTCTGCTCATTAATTCAAATTTACTGCACTTTGTGACCATACTCTTTCCATTTTGGTACTTTATAAATGATATTGAAAGGGATATTGAAATAATGCATCTTATCAACCTAGAGTTTTGGGCTGAAAAATTACAAATGTAATAGAAAACATTTAAGTACAAAGCACTTACATAAATGATGGTTTATTGTTGAGGTATCTAGTTTAATGTATAATTTATGATACTTCTGTCAAGCTAATTTTACTGCATGGTCTTGACTTTTCAGCTGTGATGAAACTTGACTAAATTCTGCTTCTATGCTAAGTTGACATTTTAACGCTTCAGGAACAGTCGACTTAACAGACACAACTTTTAAACCAAATTTGTGGTGGAACAATTCTGACAGTTCAAACAGATTATCAGTGGTTTACAACACTTAAGTAGTGGATTATTTGTCTGTGGATGTGGTTACTGTCATGATGAAAACTTAGCTGTTTCACAAACAGAATTTGCACAAGTACTCCAGCTACTCAAGCTACAGGCTATGTCAACATCATTCCTCACCTGATCAGAATGCTATAGTAAAGCTCTGAGTTTCCTGGGCTTAGGCTGTAATGCTTCTAATCATCTAGCTGTGTAACCTCTACATTCACTGGGTATGTTGATTTAGTAGAAAGTGTAGGTTATTCAGAGAAACCAAGTGCCAAGTTTTGTTTTATTACTTAGCTTTATTGCACTCACACTAAAAGAATTCTCTTGTGTCTGAGAACATAGCAATGTTTACTTTCCAGAAGCACAAAATGTGTGCTTTATGGGTTTGTTCTCTATCAGAACATTTTTTTTTCCTCTGCAACAGTTAACAAGGGAGTGTTTCAGCGCACTCTTGCAGAATATTTTGGCAGAGGTGACAGAGGTTGTGCTGGGTGGTGATGCAGCACAGCAGGATGACCTAAGCAAACCATTAGTGCAAGCCACCATGCGATGAGATTCAAGATTAAAAGTTACTTCAATTTTCTAACCACTGGGAGGGCTGCTTACAAGACAACTGTTTGCTATGTCAAGTGGTAACACCGGGAACTATAAATAACAAGAATGTGGTTGATCTAACTGAGAGTTGAACTTTTGCCTTCCTAATGCAGCATGGAAAGCATATTAATGTGATGAAGATTGTGCCTGTGATTCCCTTAGCACACATATTTTCAGCTGCTTCTTAAGAATGTGTTATGCATAGGTGACTGGATGGAGACTGCCTCTCTGCCAAGGTATCTTATCAATTACATGTCTTAAACTTGCTTTCATAGTAAAAATTACTTCAAGGAGTTAAAAAAAAAAATCCTCCTATCTTTTCTATTCTTTGACTCTAATATAACCACTGCACTCACATTTTGCATTCAAAAGTCCTTTGAAAGGACTCAATAATAATTTTTTTTGCTGTTCAGACCTATTAAATCCTGAATATGATTTGTGTAATCTACTGAAGTCCTTTCTGGTTGTTTTAAAATCCTCATCCTAGCACAGCTGACCTGGATAAAATATGTAACAACTTCCATTTTGTGGTTAACCAGGATAGAATTATAATAACGCCAGAGTCTATTAAAGTAAAAGGCTTAAAGGTCACTGAAGTCTTCTACAGTGACATATGTATTACACTATTGTGTTTCAGTTGTTAGATTTTCATATGAGAAGTTACTGGCACATTATGTATTGAAATTCATAATGAATATGGAGGTAAGAATATTAGAAAATAATTTAGGTTTATTTTTATTATGCACTAACTTGGTTTCACCAGCTCTCTGCAATTTGGCTGCTTTTTCCCTTCAGCAATGATTACACTATTGCTTAATTTTGTTAGACGAAATGGTAGTAACCTCAGGCAATTATGCTAAAATGACTTGTCAGCTACTAATTGTTTGATTTTTAATATCTTAAGAATTATATGCTTGCAAGGGCAACACACTAAGGAGCGGAATCTTTCCCTGTATTTATAGGGTGGCTTCAGAAGAACCAGCAGTTGAGGAAATTTCTTTTAGTGCCCAGCAGTCTATGGTTCTGGGTGCCCAGGTCCTGAGTGTTGTAATGGTCTTTCCCTCCAAAGCCTTCTCCCACACTGCCCAAGGCCCAGGACACTGTTTATGCATGCACACAGCTATCTGTCCTGACCTCCAGCTGCCCCACAGCCCTCCCTGCTTGGTTGTTGGCTCTGCTGAGCTGAGCCTGACACAGGGAAACATCCTGGCCTGTCCCTAGAGAACTGCTGAGGGCTGAAGCTACCTTGTCTGTCCCCATATCCCCTGTACATGGCCCAATAGCTAAATGGCTGGAAAGTTCAGAGAGTCTATCCTGATCCAGCTTGACCCCTGCAATGGTGACTCTGTCCATACAGCATCTGACTATTCTGTTTGAGAGGCTCAGTTCCCCAAGTGTTTCTCATTTGAAGCAAAATAGTGTCAGGAGTGTTTTGGTTTCTGAGAGGCCTTGCTAAGTGTACTGCATCTCTTCACTCCTTCTGGTGGGCTTGTTTCATGATGAAGGTCAAAGGATACTTTTTACTTAGGTATAATTTATAGGTTCAAAAGTGTTGTGCATATTACTTTCATGTTTGTTCTTTTTTGAGTTTTTAGTTTTTCTTTTCCCAGGATTACTTTGACTAGGAGAGTACCTCATTATTAAGAGCTTTTGAAAACATACCTTTCAGGTACTTTTCAAAGAGCTCGTTGACAGTACATACTGCTCTGTCCTTCCACAAATAACATACTGCCATCAGTAATGACTATGTTAATCTTACCAATTCTGAGAGAATAAATATTCCAACCTTTGAAATTCCCCTTATGTAACAAGTGTGTGATGATTAGCCTGATGGTTTAAACAGGAGATACATTTCATTCCACATTATCTCTTGATAGATAACTGACATCCTTGCTGTCTTTCATGATTATTAACAGCTTGGACATAATTCTCTATAAATAATCCTAGGCTCAGAAGTTTGTTTTTACTATAAATTAAGCCATCCAAAAGTGATAGCTCATTTCTCCATAGTTAGGATCTGTACTCTCTAGGGACAGTTTAACCTTTCAACAGCTAACCTTTAGGGATTATTTCTTTAGGAAACCTATATTAATCATTGCCAGTTTCCTTCTCAGTTTTTCTCTTTCCACAATCTGTTGCAGTCAGAACACCCACAAAGTTTTCCAAATATTTATGCTGCTGGTTGTAGAGGAGGACAGCTTTTTATTAAAACTGCACGCTGAAACCTCGAATTTGATTTTGCATGTAGAGGATGGTTGTTTTGTGAAGTCAAATGTAGATAGATATAGATATATATACAACCACTATGGATTGTTCTCTGGAAGACACAGGTGCAATAAAAGAAAATTGTTTTGAATCAAGATGGTGGAAGTAAACTTAACGTTTTCAAGTTTTAGCGCTATCTAGAAGGGGAAAAGGAAGCTTGGCAAGAACATCTTTCTAAGCCTCTGTTGTGCTGGCTGTTAAGCCTCTATGGCAGTGATTAGAGATTTACATTTCGTAAACAACTCCTTCCATTCTCATCTACTGTACTTGTGATTCCATGGTTAACCCTGAGATGAATGGAATCTTTGAGGGCAGACTGATGTAGCTGCCACCTTTTACTTTGCCAAAGTTATAAAGGGAAAACTACACGGAAATAAGAAACTCATTGTAAGGATAGGATTACACAGACTGCAAAGGTGATGTTTTGCATGAGGAGATATTTCATGCTAGCATGCCCATTTAAGTTAGGTGTTTGGCACTCCCTTTATATCAAACAATTAAGATCTCTCTTAGAGAATTTAGTGCTGTCCTTGTAGCTATAACTCACACTGTTGAACAGTTATAGTTCTTGTGTTCAATTGAAGTCCTTTACAGACTATTTTAAACATTATTGAGTTAGGTGTTTCTGGCAGTTGCATTATTTCTTTTATATTGATTAAGAAATTTAATCAAATGGACACTTATATGGCTCCAAACAGCCTTAATAATTCATATGCTGCATCTTTAACGTGCTGTCTGTCCCGGCATAGAATGACGGAGCATCCTAGGATTAATCCAATTCCTGGGTTCTCTCCTCCCTCTACTGTTAAAAGGTTTGGTAGGGGGGAAGGGTGGGGCATCCCAGGTGGCCCCGGGACCCAGGGGGGGAACCTCAAGATGCCCATATACGTCGAACCTTGAATCAATTGGCCGGTCAGGAAATGTTGGACGCCTGATGGACAGCTTCGTACGCCCTGCAGGGTACTTAAACGGGTCAGCAGCCATTTTCCTCTTCTCTTCCCGCTCTCCTCGTCCACCGCCACCCATGCAGCAGCTGGGAGAAGCCCCAGCCACGTGCGCAGCAACGGGCAGCGAGGCACGGCAGCTTTACTACACGCGGCAAGGCTGACCCCTCTCTCTCTCTTTTCCAGTTTCTCTCCCTCTTTCTAATCTCTCTTTTATTTTCCTTAAATCGGTCTCCCTCCTTCCGCA
>VWZI01021248.1:83483-115743 GCA_013396835.1 Psilopogon haemacephalus | reverse complement strand
GCAGTTCTGGAGCCCCCAGCACAGGAAAGACATGGAACTTCTGGAGTCCAGAGGAGGGCCACAAAGATGATCAGAGGGCTGGAGCAACTATGCTATGAGGACAGGCTGAAAGAGTTGGAGCTTTTCAGCCTGGAGAAGAGAAGGCTTCAGGGAGACCTCATAGTAGCCTTCCAGTATCTGAGGGGGGCCTACAGGAGGGCTGGGGAGGGACTGTTCACAAGGTCTTGTAATGACAGGATGAGGGGGAATGGGTTCAAATTGGCGGAGGGGAGATTTGAACAGGATGTTAGGAAGAAATTCTTCACAGTGAGGGTGGTGAGGCACTGGAAGAGGTTGCCCAGGGAGGCTGTGTCTGCTCCCTCCCTGGATGTGTTCAAGGCCAGGCTGGATGAGGTCTTGAGCGACCTGTTCTAGTGGGAGGCGTCCCTGCCTATGGTGGGGGATTGGAACTGGATGATCTTTAAGGTCTCTTCCAACCTAATCCGTTCTATGATTCTATGATTTAGAAGAAGATGCCTAAACAGAGAAAGTTCCAGTGCTCTGTAAAACATTAACTTTTTCAGGAAGCCTATATACTAAAGATCATTAGGATCCCTTTATCTCATTTCCAAAGAAATGACTGCAAAAGAATTACTGGGAACCCAAGACTCTATTCTTAACACTTTACATCAGACCACTATCTCTTGTAGGAAGCAACACACATAAGGTCTCCTTCCACATAGAGCCCTTCTTCTGTTTGCACTTATTACCTCTCAGACTATTTTGTAATCATGAAAGGGATAATGTGTCATTGCACATTGGTTTTCTTAGGTTGTTAAGAAAAAGTCTGATAGAACCAAAAAATGACTCAGGCTTATCTGGAGTTGCACATCACTACACTGAACAAAACAAACCCACGGCTTTCTGAAGAAGAGTCTTATAACACCAAGACCCTTTCTTCAGTGCCATTGTTTCTCAGTGCCTCTCCTGAAGACAGGAAAGTGTTCCTGGGGAGCACCATTGGCTACAGGCCTCCTATAGTTGACTCTGTGCCACTGATGATAACCCTCTGAACTATGTTGTCGATCCAGTTTTCAATTCACCTCACAGACCAACTGTCCATGCCACACCTCCAGAACACCTTCCTTTTTGACATTACAGAGTTTACAGGCTGGAAACACAGCACTTAGTAGTGCAGTTGTATTGATTGCATTGTACTTTTGCCTCACCCTGAATCATCACTCCTTGTCCTTTTTTTAGTGTGAAAATTCTTTTTTCTCCCCTTTTTCTGTGTATAAGGAGGAATGAGACTGGGTATGCAACTTAGCATATCTTTTATGCTGTTCAGATGCTGGTACTGTTCTCATCAATACAGTACTTCTTACAGAATTGACCTCTGCCCTTCTTTTGAATCACTCAATAGTCATTAATATTTAATGGCGAAACAAATGAGTGAAAGATAAAAGACAGGGAACCACATGAAGCAGATTTATCTCCATGGAGAAACCTGGTGACCCTTATTGTGTCTATTTTTTTTTTCCACAGTGTAATCAGGAAACCTCCTAAATCCTACTTAATGCATGTGTTGATAACAGAATGAAGCAAAGCAAAACCAGAAAATTATACAAAATACCTTAATGATATTTGCTCCCAAACATACTGTCATTTAGGCACTCAGGTTAACTCCAAAGAAGGTTAAACTTATGATTAATTCCTTTTCCATATAATGATGTATTACAACCACAAAATTTTAGGCAAATATATTTTTTTTATGTTTCTCCCAGCATGGTATGGTGGTTTGGCAGTTACCTGCCCCCCCTACACTTTGAAATAACCCAGACTAGAACTCAGTTATCTGGAAGTTAACAAATGAAGCTTTTACAGCTTTGCACAATATATAATCAGGTATTTACAATATATAACAGATATTTACAGATATATACAGTGAAAAGATAATACAGAAACACCACACCCCTCCCAGAGATCAGAGTCCCTAAGAGGGGCCTCCAACCACCCTACCACCTTCCTCCCACTTCCCAATCTTATCTCACTATCTGTCTTATGTGCCAGATAAGCAACATAGATTGACTATGGGGGTTAGTAGCAGAAACTGGTTAATGAAGTTGCACAGATCCAGTTAATAAGGCACAGAGAGAGATAGAGCAGTGAGCTGCTCTGAGCTACCTATGTTTTGGTTCTAACACTTACGCCATTTCAGTAAACAAATGAGTGAAGGAGACACTGGAATGTTTTTCTTTCTCAGCCTATAGTCTAATTTCTCATTCAAATTCTCCAATTAGTTCAAACCAGTACAATCCACCCCTGTCTACTTCACTCAGAATTTACTGAGAATTATCTGTCTAATTTAAAGCAATACTTACAATAACGAATATTACAAACTCAGTTCACACTTCGTTCCAGATGTATGTTGGATGTAGGTGATTCAAAAGCTCAGAAAGCAGGAACCAGATTGTCTCTCCACAGATGAGATGAGACCAGGCACTCCCAGGTGACACTGTGTTCGTGCTCATGTACTGTAGATTCTCTTGTGGTAGATGCCAGGCAAAACCTACAACAGAAAACTCCTAACAACTTGTATTATACAATCTGAATTTAAACTTTTTCAGCTAAGGTTATCTTTCACTGTGGAATACACTGGATTTCACAATTCTCCTGCATTACCCAGTATGCATGACCAGGACCTCCTGCAGAAACCACCCCTCGGACAGGTTTCCCTTCGTCCAAAGGAGAAAGTACTCAAACAGTTTTTCCTAATAGACTCTTTTCACATACAACAGGAACTCTATCACTATCTGCTGTTTGTAGCAAATCTGATTGGGCAGGTCCTGCTCTGTTTACAAAACACCCCTACTATTTACCAATCAGATTGCTTGTGCTAAATGATTGTCCCAGTTTTTCAGAGTTCCACCCCCCATACAACAGTGAGTGTTGCTCAAACAGCTCTGTCTTATCTTTGTTGGGGTTCTAGCTTTTATACATTTTTCATAACCTACAAGTGAAGTAGAATCGTCAATGTTTTCCTTTCTTAACCTATAACCTAATTTCTCATTAAAACCCTCCAATTAGTTCCAACTAGCACACATGGCTAGAGTAGCTGTCCTTCAGGACTTTCATACTGACTTTCTTCTTGTCCTTGTCTGGTGGCAGGGAAACCTTTAAAATTTAAAGGAAAAACAATATTTCTGCAAGCTGAGGAAAGAAATCCTATTTCATGTGATTTGCTACAATGATAAATTTATCAGAGGCTGTTCATTTTATCTGCTGCAGAACTGCTTTTTGATGGCATAATCTACAATGATTACATGAATGTAATTCAAAGCTGTTCAAAGGGAAAGGTGACATGATGCTTTCTATTTCTTTTCTGAATGCTGCCTGATTCTTCAATAAATTACAGATGTAGAGACAGAAAAGATGGGCCATATGCTGCTGAGTATTTTGAAGAATCTGGAAACATGGAGTAATAAGAGCAATACCTACACTACATTTGCAGATTCCAGATTTTACATGATGATCTGTCCCAAAGCTGTACTTAATATTTTTCTTCTAAGCCACAACCTGCAGTCATTGCCTTCTGCTTTACTATTTCTCTTTGTTTTACTGAAGGACTTCTCAAGTTACCAGAAATCAATGCAGTTTTGTTCCTTGCCTTCCATCTCTACCTTGCTGAGAATAACTCTTACACTGGGCAGGATCACAGGACTGCTCACATGATTATCAAACAATAACTGCCATTTTTCTGTCTCGTTCAAGTGCAGACCTGATATCACCATTGTGAAATTTAGGACTGGAGTAAATGTTACACTGATGCAAAGATTCTTTCATACTGTGTTAGTAGTGTCAAAAAGCTGGATGTAATGTCTACAGAGATATTTGGGAAGTATTGAAGTTCTATCTGAAGACACTGTAGTGCCCCGTCTACCGTCCCACCACCAGGCCTTGAAACAACTATAGGAGAACCTACTTATGTCCATGCTCTCTCCAATGCTGAAGGATGGCACAGTCCCACAGACGAGCCAAACTATTGACCCAATAGGGATATAAAAAAAATGTACGTTCTACCAGTCTCCCACATGCTATATCTATCCACCTCAATCTGCTCTTTTTTTCTCAGCTTGGGAAAAACAAAAAGTCTACTCTGTGTCAACTAGGCGTATCACCTGGTGACAGAAAATTTATTCCCCTTTAACTGTGGTTCATCCCAAAATTCCTCTGGCCTTTTTTACATAAAAGGCTGCATGAAGGAAAATATTTTGCCACAATCAGAACAAGGCCAGTACTCTCACAGCCTCATGACCACAGTTCTGGAAAAATGCTGTTACATAAAGAAATTTATTTTCTGTAGTATGTTCTGCAACAGTCAGTTAACCCTTGGATGAAAAGCAGATCAAAACTGGCTGCTCACTGAATCAAGAGGGCAAATAAAATCAATTGCAACTGTGTTTCTTAAAATAAACTATCATCCTTCTGTGGCATCTGTACCTAGCCTTTGAAACTAGAACCTTGCATTTTGGTCATGATTTAAGTCAAACAGTAAACTGGGATTTCTTCTTTGGTTTCTCATTAAACCATCTGACTCCAAAAAATCCGGAAAAAATCATGCTGCATAATTAAAGTTTGCATTCACAAAAGTGATAGAGACTGAGTGATCTCAACTTTTTCTAAGGTTTTTCCATCAGTGTCCTGATCCTGTAACTGAAAGCTATACGTGGACTGAGAATCATGAACTCATGATTTATGGAGGGTAAAAAAAAGCACTAATGTCAACTTCCTGTCATGTAAGCTTTCCTGCATATTTTTTGGAAGGTTTCTTTGCTGTATTCCTCTCCCGTGCAGGCCAAAGAAAGAACAGGGCCATGGGGATAGGGGACATGAGTTCAATGTTGCAAATAGCTAGCATATTTGTCTTTAATTATGCTCAGAGCTTGTTGATCCATATAGACACAGTGAACAAGAATACGGGATTAAATTATTCTATTACTGGGTAGTCTTTTTTTAAAGGTTAAGTAGTCTGGAAAAATAAAACTTGGGGAAAAAAATTGCAAGTTCTTATCTGCAGTGATACCAAACAATCACAGCTCAGAATTAATCCAGGGAGATGAATATTTACCAGTATTCATCAACAGTAAAAATCTTCTCTGCTCTAAACATCAGGAAACACAGGCTTAAGTAAATGCCATACATTTTTTGAAAATCATGCCCTAAGGCTTTTCTTTTGGTGTACAGGGCAATGTATCCTTCCGATAACTACACACTGAGTACAAGACCATTAACACAGAAAGGAGCTGAGGAAAATAAGGACGAATTATTCTAACTAAACTATAGAAAATCAAAAGGTAAATTACCCACTTTTATACAATAGAAACATGAACTGATTCCAGTAATGACTAGAAGGGGAAATGTGAAGTCTATGTTCAGAAATTAGAATAATTTTGCTAGGAAAATACTCTTAAAATCAGCAACAAGAAAAAAATACTTCTTATTTTTCCTAATCTCTGTGGAGAATTTACAGTACTCCAAGAACAGCATGTCCCTTTTGCTACACAGCAACATACCAACACACAAAAAAAATTGTAGAAAAAAGGAAACAGAGGCATTTGGAAGATGCATGTGCTAATTTCAAACAGTTTAAAATACAGAACCGCTACAATCACACAATCACAGTTTGACAGAGCACATTTCTTCACAGAGCTAAAACTAGCAATAATCTTTAGCTTTTCTGCAGTATTTCTCATCAGAAGATTTTGAAGCAGCATTGATGGTAGCTATTATAGCTCAGCCACAGGCACCCCTGACATTATGTCTCTGACTGTCCATATTATTCTAGCCTAGGAGAAGAGCTGAGGCACTGTGCAGCCCTGCATGCAGCTGCTACTCACATACCTGGCAAATCACACTTCAAGATACTCAAGGGAACTAAAACATGTCCTGAAGAAAATGGTGTCAAACTGTCATCAGGCCCACATCACTGCAGGTTTTATCACACTGCAGGCACACAAGGACTGGAGATATCTCTTATTCAGGGGCAAAAAAATCTATGATAATATCAAGCTGATTCTGAAGATGCATTATGATCACACCCTATAAAGGAAAGGCAGATGCAATACAGGAAACCCATATAGCCCAAGAAGTTTGACATAACTGTAGTATACTGCAGAGACAAATGAGAAGCTGGAAATGGAAGCCTATGAGAGATTTTTTTCTGATGAGCCCATGGGATATGGGAATAAGGAAGTACTATTTTCTTTCACTTTTTGATTCTGTCTTCTGTACAGCTGGATAGCTGGTGCTTTTATGTCTGATGAACATAGACAACTTTTAATGAACTCAGAGGTGGGCATAGCATATAGCTCAGGCCCAGAAAACTGTACAGAAGTCCTTCCATTTGTTTATTGCAGTTCTTCAGACACCTGTTTGTGCTGAAAGAACTCATTTACTTCCTGCTTTGAAGATACAGGCCAGATCATAGCAAGTCTTTCCTTCTTTCTCTTAGTAACCATAGACAGGCAAAAGCTTCTAGGCATATCTAAACTCACTGTACACCAAGGCTTAGGCTGCAGCATTAAAACATGGCAACTTATATTGCGTAATTGCTCATGTGCTCCCTGCAAGCTGGCTCCTTCCAGTTCTCCAGGCAGTGCTGAAAAAGCATTGAAAGAGTGGCGTGGTGGGACTATTCACAATGGGTTACATGATTGAAATCTTTCTGAGTATTTTAGGAGAGAAGATATTATAGGTTCTGTAGATGGGAGCTATGGTGGGCCATTTGCCCTGTGAGCCAAAGAATAGGTATATTTTATCTGCAGCAACAAACATAGCCTGAAATCCTGAAATAACCGATCTCTCAAAAGAAGCATGTTGGACATACCAATGACATTAGAAAGAAAGAAGAGTGTATGTAGGTGTTTTCCCCATTTTTTTGTACTCACAATGGGAAGGAAATAAAGGAAATAATTGTTGGTCAGCTTTTAGGTCTACCTCTTTAACACTGTCTTAAACAGCAGAAAACAAGAAGTTATGCCTGGCTCACTGGCACAGCAGGGTGTTACTGTACAGTGACTTCTAACTCAGTGTTGGGATGTTGTTATGATTCCAAGCTTATTAGATGGAAATAGAAATTATTTTTAACATGAGAAGAATCATAAAGCAGCCTCCTAGAATCAGGGCCTCTGCAACAGTCTCATTTGTGGATGTAGCAGGATGTCCATTTCTCACCTACATGTTCATAGATACACTATTGATACAGGAATAATGGAAAACATTAGGAAAGGTGAATAATGAAAAAAGGTAGAAATTAACCAGTACACTAGACCACCAAGATTTCAGGAATGCAGAACGGTTGCAGACCTACTTTGCCAGTAATACTAAATATACCTGTAACACTTGATCCTAGGTAGAAAATCCGGAGTTGTGTTTGTTCCTAATTTTACCACTTCTATCTGTTTATAACATGGGCACAAAATTTCCTGGAGTAGTTCTTCCACTGAGATCTTTGGCTGAATGAAAAAAAGTGCTTTTCTGAATAAGGTGCCCTATTTGATTTAAGGATGTGATGGAATGAGATCAAATCTCTCACTTCAATTTCTCTACATGAAGCTAAATGCATAGAACTTCTTTAGCATCCACCTGGAAGATATATCTTTCAGAAACAGAAAACTACTTGTAAATACATTTCCATTTACTAACTTGTTCTCCAAAGTGTACCCTCCATAGGGTACATGGTGTACCACAGATGGTAATGGTCTCATCATTGCAATAATTCTAACTTTTCTAATTCTATTCTTTAAGCATCCCTCAGGAACCTTTTCTGCTCTCAGCCACCATGTGCAAGTCAGGAAAAGCTGTTTTGAAATCCATTGTATTTGTTGATATGGATCTAATATAAGTGAATCAGGATTTAGTGTCTTCAGGCCAGGCATCTTGGCATATATACCAAAATGCATTATGACAATTAATTTAATCTCCTTAATTAGCAGTCAGATGTTGTTATTTATATTTTAATCACACATTTCTTTGATTTTCTTTTTTCAGTAATAACTTTCTTATCTGCATTAAGACTACTCTGCAGGATATCCTTACACTACATAATTAAGAGAGGCATTACCAGCAGGGCAAGGGAGGTGATTCTCCCCCTTTACTCTGCTCTTGTCAGACCCCACCTAGAGTACTGTGTGCAATTCTGGAGCCCCCAGCACAAGAAGGACATGGAATTGCTGGAGAGGGTCCAGAGGAGGGCCACGAAGATGATCAGAGGGCTGGAGCACCTCTGCTATGAGGACAGGCTGAGAGAGTTGGGGCTTTTCAGCCTGGAGAAGAGAAGGCTTCGGGGAGACCTTATAGCAGCCTTCCAGTATCTGAGGGGGGCCTACAGGAGGGCTGGGGAGGGACTGTTCACAAGGTCTTGTAATGACAGGACGAGGGGGAATGGGTTCAAATTGGCAGAGGGGAGATCTGAACGGGATGTTAGGAAGAAATTCTTCACAGTGAGGGTGGTGAGGCACTGGAACAGGTTGCCCAGAGAGGTTGTGTCTGCTCCCTCCCTGGATGTGTTCAAGGCCAGGCTAGATGAGGTCTTGAGCGTCCTGATCTAGTGGGAGGTGTCCCTGCCTGTGGCGGGGGGTTGGAACTGGATGATCTTTGAGGTCTCTTCCAACCTAGACCATTCTATGATTCTATGATTCTATAATCTTTTCTTCCATTTTTACACATAAAATCAACGACAAGCCAGACATTCCAGTGTTTGTCCAAGCCATTAGGCATTCTGAAATTGAGTGGGAAATAAAAGAAAATGTTTTCCTTTAGAATTTCCATATTTTATTGTTTGTTTAAAAGCAGCCTTTATAAAGAATGCCCAAAAAAAGCCACAAAAAAATGAGTGACAGAATGAGATATTGTAAAATGTTTATCTTTGCCAATATGTTAGCCATGAATGAGCAATATTCATGCTCTGTTAAAAAGCTATTGATTTGGTTCCCTGGAATTTCACCTCCTCTTAGGGTTTAGTGACTTATATGAGCCTTGAGAATCATCAGTAAAAAAAATCAAACCAATTTTTTTCTCAAAGTGTTTGTAGCTGGAACATCCAGAAAAAAATTATTAGGACAATAAGTTTGAATTATCAGTTGGCCTGACAGAAAGAAGTGACATAATTCCAAAAGGCAGTGAGTGTTTTAACAGTCCCATCACATCAATGTCACATTCATGTGTTCACTGAATAATCAAATCAAACATAAATACTGTGTTTTTTTCTGTTTCACAGTTTCAGAAATGAGAGAAAATTACAAATTTCAGATATAAAAAGAATGTTAAGTGATCAAAAATATGTTCTGCTTCTGCTCCTTGTAAATGCTCTTCCAATGCACCTTTAATAATAAAACTGTGTTTATAGAATGACAGAATGGTTTGCTTTGGTTTAGAAGGGACCAAAGGTCATCCAGTCCAACTGCCTCTGCAGTAAGCAGGGGCATCCTCGACTAGATCAGGTTTCCAGAGCCATGTAGAGTCTCACCTTGAATATCTCCAGGGATGAGGCCTCAGTTACCTCCCTGGGCAACCTGTTCCAGTGTTCCACTACCCTCATGTACAGCTGCTGCTGGTCACATTGCAAACTTTCCAAACACTGGACTGATGACAATTACAAGAATAAAAAAAAAAAACAAAACATAATTACAAGTATAACTTACATACTTGCATTATCTTTGTATACAGTGACAAAAAATAATGGGATGATAAAAAAAACTGTGGCAAAATGGTAGTCAAGGGTGTGATGTGGAACGGCTAGATGAAGGGAGAAAATGAAAATACAGTATAAATGACAGATAGCATGAAATAAATTATGGGAAAGGAAGGACCAAGGAGGAGGTGGAAAGAGAAATAGAAATTAAAACTATTACAGAGATGATGAGAGGAAAGCAAATGTAGATGGTAGAGAATTTGCAGGGTGAAATTCAGGCATGATTTAACAGGTAACAGAAAGGAAGTTACATATTATATTAAATTATTAAATGAGGAAGCAAGTTGGCAACTGTCTGTTTAAAAAGAAAGAAATCTGTTATCATCGAAGTCAGCTACCTAGAGGAACAAAAAAGCAAGTAGCAATGAGTTGATTCAGCAGATAAGTAGTGGACAGCAGCATATCAGTGAAAGAGTTAGCCAAGTTCCTTAATAGGTCTGATATTGATGGTGTGATGGCGGTAAGGTGTGAGGGGGATTTTTCAAAATTAATATAGCTTATTAATTTTGATATTCAGGACTTCTTTGCAACAGTCATGAAAACATTACATAGATGAGAACATAGGATCTAGAACACTTAAGAAATAACTAAGAATAATACAACAAACATTAAACTACTAGAACTGGAGAGCAGTTCTTGCAGTCAATTACACTGCTTGCCCACTGGAGGGACTCAAGAAGCTCCTATTTGCTTAAGACAGAAGGCATTTGGTGAATTCAATTAGAGAATTTCTAACAGAGTTTTGCAAAGAGGCTTTCGAGTATTTACTCACAAAAGTTATCTCTGGATTCCTGGGGCTAACTACAGTTTCCAGACAGTACCCAAACACTTGAAGGGAGTTCTGTCTGTGTCTTCTTAGCCATTCAGGCTTGTAGATCTTCCTGGGCTCTAACAAGGTGATGGGAGAGAGGCAGACAATCTCTGACCTGGTTCCTCTTTGATGATCCGTGTCCCTTCTGGGACTCCCAGTCTTGGTAGAAGACTTGCAGGTGCTCAGTCTTGGCATGAAGGTTTGCAGAGATGCAGGCAGGGTATCTTGCAGATGTGCAGATGGGCACAATGTTGCGCTGGCTAAGTGAGCTTATCATGTGAAGGTACCTAATGCCAATCTTCTGGCAAACTGAGACAAAGCAGTTTCCAGCTTCACAAACCCAAAGTATCAGGGTTTCTTATGTAGCAAGCAGAATGCTGCAGAGAATGGCAGGATGCAACAGTAGAGGCAATGAAGCAGAAGCTCACTGAGGCAGAGCAATGGCAGGAGCACATCAAGGCAAAGCATGATAAGGCAGAGTACGGCAGGATGCAATGGCAGTGAGGCAGAAGCACAATGAGGCAGAGCACATTATGCTTACCATCTCTTTTTTGTCAATGCAGACCAAGACTAGTGGTTCTTTGGCCACAGATCAGACAATCAGAATAGCCCTTTGCCAAAACTGACCAAATCAGGTAAAGTCACGGCTTACTTTTATCGTTTTAGGGCAGAGCACAATCAAGCGTATAAACACGTGAGAGTAGTCTGTTTATAAGTTTGGAAGGGAACATGGGGGAGACTCAAAGGTGTCAGGCCTTTTGTCTTCCTTTCCCATAGCTGCTTCCCCCAGCACCAGCAGAAGAGAGAGCAGAAAACACGTCTGGACAAGCCAGGATATGTTTAGGCCTATTTTGGCCTTCCACAACAAATGGAGAGAGAGATGAGTAGATGAGATAGCAAATGGACAAATAAATAGATCAGATAGTAGATTAGTAATGTAATTGGTGAGAATTAGCTGTCAGATGCCACATACCCAGAAGTGGTTTCCCAGACATGCTGGTTAATCACATCAGAAGAGCCAGAGACACATGCAGGGAAGCTGGCAAGTGCTGCTTAGGGGCTGAGAGCAGAAGTGAAATGAGACAGTAGCAGCAGACATTTACTTGTCCACGTAAGTTTTCTGGTAAGAGAGAGGGAAGGAATGGGCAGCTGAAGCGCTCACCAGAGGAATGGCCCTGCATTTTGCATTTCTTAGTTTGCCTGTGCCCAGCTTCACAGAATCACAAAACCACAGAATGTCAGGGGCTGGAAGTGACCTTGAAAGATCATCTAGTCCAACCCCCCTGCTACAGCAGAATCACCTATACCAAATCACACAGGAACGCATCCAGGCAGGTTTTGAGTATTTCCAGAGAGAGAGACTCCATGGCCTCCCTGAGCAAGATGTTTCACTGTTCTATCACCCTCTGCTTGTTTACATGAAACTTCCTACATTTGATGCCTAAAAAGCTTGCTATAAAGACATTAACACTTTCAAAACCCAACGTTGCAATAAAAGAATGGCAAGTGGAAAACAGATGAATCTTGCTGTTGTAGGTTAAGGGAAATTAAGAGTTAATTAGTATAGCTATAGAGAAAAGTCCTTCTGAGAGACTAGAAAGTCTTGGGGGAGGACACGGGACATCCTAATTGTCTATTCTATTGTAATTTCCTGCACTTCCTGGTATAAGAATTCATGAACAGTTCTCTCTCTTCTCTCCCTCCTCTCTTCCTCCTCTCTTTTCCTGCTCTCTCCTCTGAGTACATGTGGCAGCCATTATCTCTATTTTGTGAGGAGGTTGTGGCCTTGACTGCCAAACTAATTTCTTGCTATGCCATTTTGACCCAGCCTTGGAGCAGGAAGGTATTCAGGACTTCAGGCCTGGCCAAGCCCTGGTGTGACAAACATGGAGAGCAGGGGGGCGCGGAGGGGCGGGCATTGAGGCTTGGTAGGTTTTGTGAAGGAGAAGTTCAGCCTGCTTCTGAGACTGCTGAGGCTTAGGTTCAGCCTGCTTCTGACACTGCTGAGGCTGAGTTTGGGGGAAGTTTTGGAAAGCTTTGGAAGGTTTTAGCCTGGTAGGTCCAGATGGAGAATGGGGCCTAATTTGTGTAGATATTCTTTTTTCACTGGATGCCTTTTGCATTTCTGTATGTGTTTGTAAATAGAATTAATATTTAACTCCTGATTCTGCATGAGTGTATTTATTTTACTCCCTTGGAGGCAAAATACCTTTTCTGTCCTTTTGGCCTGGTCAGCGCATAGCTCAAAACCAGGACACTTGCACAACCTCATATGCAAAGAAAGGACCAACTCATTTGTTAGCCTCATATCCCACAACATTTTGTTAAGCAAAATGGAGATCTATGACTGAAACTACACTTCTTTTTTACCAGTTGCTCCTTCCTCCCCATAGGCTTAGCAGAGAGGCTGAGCTCATTTCTGAACTCTGCACTCGTAGATAAAATATAAATATCATGCATCAAGGTGCCTCTTTGGTGAGTAGAAAACAAAGGGAGAAGCAAAACTGTTGTTTACCAAGCAAAGATAAATTAAGGTTTTATTTTTAAGGCAATAGTGTAGCTTAATGTACTGGACCACATGTTACGGCCTTGCTTCTTTGCCTTGAGCAAAGATAGAGGTATGAAGGACAAGAGGAAGTAAGCTTTTGTTGAGATTTTGCTATTGGGAAAGCAGAGACACCTGATGAAGGACAGCTGAGATGTGAGGCTATTCCAAACAAAGGCAGGAAAAGTAGAGAAGGTGTCTGAAGAGAATGAAAGAAGTCACCAAGGCAGTTTCTAAGAGATCCAGTTTATATATATATAAACTACATAAAACTGCTCTCTTCTGATTATATTCCTTTATGCCTAAGTAAGGCTACATCCACTAATGCAATGAAATATCCAACAGATCCTACAGTCCAGTCACTCTGACATTTAAAATGAATTCATTTTAAACCTTTGAACATCTTTTCACTGTCTTGGAAAGGGATAAGGCAAAGAGACACTGCACGTTCCCAGAAATTAGTGTCACACTTTTTACTTCCTTGCTGTTTGGACAGACTGAAATTCTGAGCACTGATTAATAGAAATGACAAAAGACGGAGGCCAGTTATGCTGGTTTGAACTAATTGGAGGATTCGAGTGAGAAAATTAGGCTATAGGCTGAGAGAGGAAAACACATGATGTCACTTCACTCACAGCTTTACTGAGAAAGAAAAAAAAAATTGTTTCAAGAGTTGTAACCCAAATATAGATAAGTTAGAGTGCTTCAGGCATCTCTGAGCTGTGGCTACCCTTTGCATGGCTCTGTTTCCCTGCCTTTTCTAGCTAATTCTCAATAATTCCTCTAACTTCTTTTCCCACTGCTAAACCCCCTGGCCAATCTACTTTCGCCTATCTGCTGCATCAACAGATGGTGAGATAAGATTGGGGAAGGGGGGAAAGTTGGTAAGGGTGGTTAGAAAGCCCCTCTTAGGGATTTTGATCTCTGGGAGGGGTGTGGTGTTTCTGTATTACCTTTTCATTGTATATATGTGTAAATATCTGTTATACATTGTAAATATTTGCTTATGTATTGAACATTGCTNCTTGTATATTGTGCATTGCTGTAAATATAAAGCTTCATTTATCAACTTCCAGTATTTTTGAGTCCTAGCTGGGGTTTACAAAAGGGGGGTGGGGGGCAGGTAACTGCTAAACCACTACACCAGTGTTTGTTTTTCTACTTGTATACTTACATTTGTGCACACAATCCTCTGTCTTTGCAGGCACAAATTGGTACATGCCTCAAACTTTTGCTGTTTGACTCTCATATATTCATTCAGTCGTGTCTTCAATATTAAAAAGGAAGTTACAGGAATTAATAGATATATAAATGGATTATTCCTCCTGTGATAATTCACTTTACATAGTTTTAAATTGTTTAGGATTAACACCTTTTTTCTTAGAAACTTTTTCATCTTGCTTTCACTTTAAATATATCTTAGGATATATGGAAGGAGATTGCTTTGGAAATTTACTAGAAATTCCAGTAGTTTTCAAACAGCCTCCAGAATTGTCATCACCATTCCAAAGAGTCTAGTTAGTGAAGATATTATGGTGTAAGTTCAAAAGGCCATTAGAATTTAGCATCTTTCAGGTTTAGGGGAAGTGCCTTGAATTTGATTGTGGTTTATTTTTTAAATCTGAAATTTAAGAATGTCCCTGTTTCATCCTGCAGTGGGTAGGTACTTTTTCTTCCTTTACAGAGTCAAAAAAGACTGCATGAATAATCACGGATTAGTGGAGACTGACATCTCACTGTCTGTCTGACCACTAGCAAGAGGAGTCCCTTATGAAATGAGAGGAGTAGTTGAACAAGATAGTTTTGACGACCTTCAACTGCATTTGAAATGTAAGTACAATTATACAGTATAACAATAAAATAAACACAACAATAAAAACTAGCTTTAAATGTAAAAATGTATGCCTATAAAATTTGATGTTGGCTACAATTCACAGAGCAGAGTACAGTGAGGAAAGACAGTAAAGAATTTCAGTACAGCTATGAGAGAGTGGCAGTATAATTCAGCATCTCAGGAGCATGACTCACAGAGTCTACAAGAACTACATTCTCATAAATTTCTATAAATGACCAAATTTGTATTGTTTAAAGATGAAAAATAAGGCTTTCTAAAGTTTGGTTGGTAAATGGAGACATATTTTACACATTACTAGGTACATGTGCAATGTTCCCAAAGACTTAAGGAACTCTAAAGTCTAGGGAAAAAATAAAGATGGAAGACTTGGTTGTATAATTTATTGTAGAAATAAGCTACAATAACATCACAGAGTTCCTCATCATAACTGCAGTCATATGAAAACTGTATTCACTTACTAATGCATATTTCAAATGTAAGGGTTTTTTTATGAGTACAGCATGGTTACATCTTTAGATGCTCTTATTTAACTTCAGAAAATAAAAGGAAACTGG
This sequence comes from Psilopogon haemacephalus, assembly GCA_013396835.1. Taxonomy (NCBI): domain Eukaryota; kingdom Metazoa; phylum Chordata; class Aves; order Piciformes; family Megalaimidae; genus Psilopogon; species Psilopogon haemacephalus. Next base: position 100,248 of record VWZI01021248.1, on the reverse strand, counting down.
AGTTGAAAAGTCTAGTAAAGTGTTTGTTAAAAAAAAAAAATCCCTCTCATATATACTTATATGGGTGAAAAAACAGAGTAGCATATCTCCTCACAATAGACAAAGCTAAAATTTGAGTGATATCCCCTTCTCATAAAGGGTTCACTAGTGAAATATAACCCAAAGCCTTGAATGCACTACAGGGCAGTAGAAATTCCTAACGCCAATATGAAAAATAGGAAGTGTTGTGAAAGCAAACCGGTAAAAGGCCTAGCAGGCTAAAAGCAGACAGTAAGATTAATACTAAAATAGCTCCTGAAGTAGCTACAAGAGCTTAAGTGACACAGATTGAGGTGGTAAATTAATATATACAAATTTCCCTACTTAAGGGAATGAGAATTCCCTTTACAGTCCAAAAATAGACCCTTTTGTCTGAGAGTGGTTCATAAAGATGTTTTAAACTTTGGAGAAATACAAACCTGAAATATTGCTTAGCCTGTGAGAATTGAGTCCTGAGTGAATGGATGGATGGATATAGATAATGTATTATTCAGAATATTTTAAATTTGATTTTTGGCTAAAGAGAAAAGAAAGTGTTTTGTTAAGCCGAATACTGATGTTTTTGCTGAAATTTTCTGATTTAAAAATAAATCAAGTGGAACAATTTGGCCATGTTACCTATGCTAATAACTGTCTGTACAAGTTTGATAAAAGGATTCCATGTTTTCAGTGGTTTAATTTATTGACTAATGTGTCTATCATGCCTGGAAAAAGAACATGTGAAGCAGTTAAACAAGAGGAACAGAAACCATGTTGAAGGAGATGTTTCATCAGAGCACTTTTCTCAGGGATGCTTCCAAATGCTGAGGTTTTGTCAGGCTGTGCAAGAGTAAGTAGCAGTCTAAAAAGTAAAAATATCATCTGCAGTTCTTGGTAGCTTTCTGAGAAAATCTATAATTTTCAATAGTAGTTTCCATGTGACCAAGAGACAAACCTAGCACAAAAAAAAGCAGTCTCAGTCTAGTTTTGTGGTGGTTTTGCCCCAGCTGGGGGGCCAAAAGCCCACCAGAGCCACTCTATCACGCCCCCTCTTAAAAGGGCAGGGGAGAAGGGAAAAAAATATAACAAAGGCTGCTTATAGAATAGAAGCAATTTTAATAATAATAATAAAGCAAAGGGCAACAGACCGCACGGAAGCAAGAGCAGAGAGAGATATTAATATCTACTTCCCATCAGATGGACGATGTTCTGGTCTTGGAAGCAGGGCTCTCTACGCTTGATGGTTACTCTTGGAGGACCAACGCCATAGACAAATCTTCCTCAAACTTCCTCCTATTACCTCCTTCTTATATCTGAGCTGATATCATATGGTATGGAATATCCCTTTGGCCAGTCTGGATCCTCCTAGCATCTTGGGGCGGGGAGATGTTGGGAAAAAAAAAAAACAAAACCCCCAGCCTGGGTGCTCAGCCCAGCAGTAGTCACAACACTGCTGCTTATCAATGCTTAGCTGCAGCACCGCAAAACACAACATAACCCCAGCTCAGCCCAGTTCTAACCTACTACAAGTTTCCAGCTGGTTTGCCAGTTTAACACAGTGCTACTTCTGGGACAGGGTAATTCAGACCTTTTCTTTTTTGTTTCTTGAGCTGACACTTAACTTATGGTGAAACTGGTGAGCATGGAAGAGTATATATTTTTTACCTGAACTAGCTTTACATTGGTTAGGCTGATTGCCAAGAGCAAGGTAATAAAGCTCAGAAATCCTGCCTAGACCTCTCTGTGGACATTTGGGCTGTTGGCCTTGGTATTTGATCCACAATAGTCATACCATTGGAGCAATACCTGAACTGCTTTCAAGTTGAACAGACTGCATTTAATATTTTTCACTACACAGTAATCAAGATATAAATATGCATTATGAAAAAGCATGCAAGTCTTCAAATAAAGAAGTTATCTAATACATTTTAATTAACTCCTGTCTACAGATGCCAGATGTAATTGGTAATGCCATTTTGTTTTTACTGATATAGAGAGCAAGGATTATTTATGTAAAATAATAATTTGAAATTGGCAAACAGTTTCAAATCATGAATGCTTTTTAGATTTCATTTATTTGTGGTGATTCATGGGCAGCAGACAAAAGATCAGTAAAACTAATTGAATACATTACTTATGGATTATTTCACCTGCTGCTTCCGAATGTGAATCAAGAAATAAACACATTTTCATAGTAACTTGAAAGAAAAACCATGTACACAGATGAACTATTTCTGCTTGCAAGTATGTTTTCATGGTAAAATGTTACCTCATTTAGAATTAATCTATAATATAATTTCAACTTTGACAAGTCATTTCAGTTGAAAGTCCCTATCTGTGCACAAAGCATAAAACAGATCTATCTTTAATGAGTATCAGTAAAGCCCTAGTTGCACTTACACTGCATGAACAGTTTTGCTCAATAACAAGCAATAAGGTAGAAGATCTGGCTGGGTTACAGATGGCAAATTTGTTTGCCCATTTAACTCCTATCTCTTCCCTTTTTTTTCCCCTTTTTTTTTTTTTTTTCCCCTTTTCTCCACTCTATGTATTTCAAATCTTTGATTGATATGAATTTCAGTGTTAGCCTTACCTTTGAGAGCTGGTAGAATATTTAAGCAATAAAAATTATAAATGTCACATTAGCAGGAGATTTTGGGTTGATTGTGAGACAAGATTTTATAGAGGACTAATGTTGTCTTTTTTCCACTCACAAAATAATGCCTTTGATCATGTCTGTCCACTACTTCAGATTAATTTTCCCTGATTTTAGCCTTCAAAACCTGTTACTCCACCAAGATATCATTAAGGTGTTTGAACATGGTATCTTTCCTGTAATTATTCTTTACAGTTTCCATCGTCTCAGTTTTTTTTCTCCCTGTGTCTCTCATATGTTAAGATTTCTGGAATCTGATTCAATAATTTCTTCATAGTGGAAGCTACTCACTTCTTGAATCACTAATGTTTCCATGAGCAACTGACTACAATAATAATTAAATAGAAAATAAAAAGATGGACTGATGAAGTCATGTGTATTATTAAAGAGTCAGAATAAACCAGTAACAGTAATACTAAAATAGCAAAAATGAAAATAAGCGCATGGAGTGGAAGATCTTCACTAACTACATGGTTTAAAAAGTCTGCCTGCAATGTCTTGGCAGTTGTCAATTACATTTTGGAAAACCAGACAGGTAAAATCTGCATTAAAATGTTAATAAGAAAAGTCCAAAAATGAATTAAATTCTTGCATGAAATTCAGTACTGAAATATAAACTGGAATATGAACTTAGGTATATTTTAGTTCTGATGAACGTATTTCTCCATCTCTGTACCCTTATGATAGCTGAGGCTATTCTCTGGTCCATCACTGCTCCATTAAATAGATATCTTTCCACATTGTTCACTCACTTGGAGCTGGAGACCTAAAGCTGAGCTAACTTTATAGCAAGAAAATAGAACTAGTCTAGTGCCTATGACTTGCTTTACAAAAATCAGGATCTTTCACCTTACTAAAACATCTTCAAAAAGTCTCACAGCTATTATTTTTCAAAATGTAAACAAAAAAAAAAAGACATGTAAAATGGCCATTCTAAAAGTCCATGTACTGTACTATGAGGACCACATCTTCTCACCTGTGAGGTTTTACCTTAGATCTACTTAGTCACAGTTACTGATGGATTTCTTTCCATTTAACTTCTTAGAACATACATTGCTATGAGGGTTTAGACAAAGGAGCTGCAGCCATGCAGCTGTATGTACATAACGCAATGTATAGTAGTAAGATCTTGGATTTTATTTTAATTTTAGAATGGAAATTAATCACTTGAATATTTAAATAATATTTAATTAACTTTTCCTATTTAATTAATTTTTAAAATTAACAATATACATTCTTAGTGTAGCACCAGTGTTTTACTGATCACACAGGACTAATTCTGCCCTGGCTTGTCTACATGGTCACAGCAAAAGGGAATGCAATAATGAGCTTTCCTCTGCAGCACCTGAATTGGAGAGACTCACATCCCAGGTTCTTGGGGGAATATGAGCACTGCACCCTAATTGCTTTGCTGTGAAGCCAGTGTAGTCCAAGGACAGAGGGTTCAGCCAGAGGCATGATGCAGCTGACTTTGTTGCAGTTTCCATGTCACTGCAGAAGCCAAGTATCAGAGTACTTCAAATTAATTCCGGAAAACTCTTCCAAATACAAGTCTATGCCTTGAAGCCATGATCTATCTATATAATTATTTCTTTATAGCTGTATTATCAGCATGTAAGTTTCCTTATCCTGACTGACCATTCAAACTGAGCCTTGAATGGCACTTGTGCTTTCAGTTCCCATGTGACCAGGTAATGGGAAAATACAAACTGTTCCTAGAGGAATAACCAAAGGAAGATAAAATTAGACCCTTTTCCAAGAGCCTCGATCTCATCCATGAAGTGACTGGGATATAGAAGTTCAGCAACTTCTGCAAAGAGAAAGAGGAAATACTTGCCTAGTGCAGTGTAGTCTCATGTGGATTCCCCCAGGCTAGCCCTGGGCAAACAATACATCTTCACAGAACTATGTGGCAGAGCTCAGTGTGAACCTCTAACCAGCCTTGTCAGCTGTGCTCAGACTTATTAGCATAACTGGTGTGTAAAACTAGTTAGCTAAGACACTGTGTTATGGCTAGACTTCTACTGCTACCAGGGCTTGCTTGTCCAGGTTGGATAAGGAATGCATCTGGCTTCATTTCATGGTACAGATTCTCCCTGCAATTCACACTTAGTTTTGATGAGAATTCAGGTTCCTTGAACACTATCCACTTATTCCAAATACCACCAAGACCTCTTGATGGTGACAAGAAGGTAATTAATAATCAGGATATCTCTATGCTACAGGCTTCAGAGGAGTAGTCAAATTAGCAAGCAATATGTAAACAATTTAGCTCAAGTACAAGAATGAGTCTTCCCAAGCACTTCAGTTCTTATCACAGGATCACTTAGAGGTCAGGTGCTCTGCAGTCCATAGTGCTAGGGCAAACCAGCTTCAGGCACGAGCTACTTGGCCTTTGTCTGTGTCACTCTGTACCCTCCAGCTGAGGTTATGCCCAAAGATTGGACTACTGAGAGCAGGAAGACACTCAACACTACCTCTTCACCAAACAGACTGTATATACTACTTACAATGCACCCTTAAAATTTCGTCCACAATTTCCAGTTTGTTCCCAGTATGAATCTGGGGAGGTACAGAAAATCTTGTGATTGATTTAGGAGATTATTTGCATATAAACATAAATTTATGTCAGTCTGTTTCATCTCACTTAGTGAAGTATTCTTTCAGAGCATCAACATATAATTACTTTATTTTCATTTTATTTTTCCTTTTCATTCACTTGTCTTTTTTGTCTCTTGAATAAGCCTGACCTGGAAAAAAATATCAATTCTTCTATAACACAAATATCTGGCACCATCAGTCACTTTGAAAAAAAATTGCCTTGAGGAATTCTAATTTCTTTGTAGAATAAATGCAGTTTGTCCTTGACTTATTACTTACAGAATATTTATGCATTGATCTAGGGATAAATCTACAAAGAAGTCTAAATCCCAGATGACTGTCCATTCTGTATCTTATATTGAGCCTCACTTTCCCCTTTGCAAATGCATTGAGTTTCAGGTTTGTGTGACCCCTGTGTTGCAGTGCTAATCTGTGGGCTAAAACTCTGAAACTGTGGTATGAAATAGTACCTCACAGTATAAAATACCTGATTAATTATTCCAGTGCTCATGGTATGATGAAACTGGTCCAAGAAGAGTCTCTGAGCTCCATTCTGCACAGCTGGAAAAGTCACACAGAAAAGCAAAGGCCAGCTCCTGCCTAGTCCAGGAGATAGTGGACCTTCGATGAGTTTCTGCCACTTTAGGAACCCTGACATGTACATAGTAGGGATGAACCAGCTCTGCCAGAGAAATGGAGCAGAGCTGAATGAGGCTGCTTAGAGCAAAAGAACCTAAAGGTACTTCTTTGCTGGCTTCATTCTCAGGAGCTGCCCAAAGCTCAGCATCAGTCTCATTCTTGCCTTCAGTCTTCAGACCATTGCCACAGCAAAGCTGAGCATGACGAAAACCTATAGAAGAAAACATGTAGTTGTTATCACAGCAGCAATAGTCAGGATCAATGACAGTCTGAAAACAACTGCTGTTCTTATGACTTTATGCTGGTTTTCTTCAGAATTGTGCAGATTAAAAAAAAAAAACAACAACTAAACTGTAATTATATTATGAAAACACTTTACAAAGTAATCTTCTCTTCAATTTCCTGTAATATTTTGGGGTGACACAGAAAATGGGTAACTGAATTTCATTTCTATTACTATTTTGCCAGCCTGAACTCTTTCCCTGGGTGATAGATTGAAATTCTCACACATCCTTTATACTGTTTTAAATGGAATAATAAGTGGCATAATATTGTTTCTCACTATGGCATCTAAACTATTATTTAGCAATACATCCAAAGTATTTCATCTGAATTGATAGCCATTAAAGTTTTCAAAGCAGAACCTCAGCAGTGATAGACTGGTATAGCATCACTGGTATCAGCTGTATTGTGTTGACTCATAGAAGCTCAGGATGTGGCCAGTGGTATTGCCATCACTTTTTCTTTCATCTCACCAAATTTTAGTGTAATTTTCTTATAGATGGTCTGCACTAAGGTATGAAATAAACGCTGTGAATTAACTATAAGACAAATCCTGCAAGTCAGTGATCTATGCAAGAGGTAACCATTATTGTCAATTTCTGCTGAAAAAAATGAAAAGGAAGGTGTTCTGTATCTTTCCAGCAGTACTCAGAAACTCACAGAAGATAGGCTGCAGAGGCAACCTATTTTCCATGCATATTTACACCTAATTATTTACACCTAATTCAAGAGACATCAATGTTAAAATAAATCAGAGTAGGGAAATGTCAGATAGCTTTCATGAAGGCCTTTTTACAACACAATTTTGAAGGCTAAACATTGCATAATACTGCTGCTTTCAGCAGTAGTTATTTTAACCAAGTAATTTAATTCACCTCTGAAATTATAGATGTCCATTAAAATCCTCAACTGTATATATAACTTGCTTTCTACATTTTTTTTTTTTCTGCATACAAGGGTAGAGGAAATATAAGGTCATAATTTCCTACTAGCTATACAAAGATAAGGTTGTTTGGAGGTGTTGCACATCCCAAAATTAATTTCAAATGTCCATAGGAATCCCCTGATGATAGCATTGCCCTTTCTACTTGCATTATCCTCAATTTTGATTCTGTTTTCCAGAAAGGAATTTTATAGCCTATATATTCTAAAAGTGATATGACAATACAAGTTAATACAGAACAGTGTCTGATAGCTAAGCTTGATAGCATCAACATCCTACAACAAAAAAACAGGAAAAGCCTAAAATAAACATGCAGACTTAATGACCACAAGTTTGTAAAGTCAGCCCTTTATGTTTGTATTGCATTCTTGGAGAACCATCGTAACAAAATATTTTTGTCTAAGTTCCATAAAAATAATTGTGATAATACAATATGTACTTTAACTTTCTGTTTAAGGGACAGACAAGTTTACTTGTAGTCTATGCAAACTCTACTAAGGTAAAATTTTACAACTATAACTTTTAAACCTTTAATTAATGCAGAGATACCAGCTGCAGTAGTAGGAATGGTACTTCTGTATCACCCATCCTTTCCTCGTGCAGCCCTGACACAGCCCTGACACAGACTTTACAGTAGCACTCAACAAAAACAAAAGTGAGGGTCAGCCTGTGATGTTCTGCTGAAGCTGTTCTAATCTTTTCTCAACTTGGTAAAGCAGAAGACAGTAGATAAAGAGGTTATGGATAGGGCAGTAGCTGAAAGGATGATATGCCAAATGGGAAAATGGAATTAAGGTATCTATCTCCTCAATACTATAGTAATAACATCCGTTGTCTCTCTTTATCTGTATCATTGATAAATTGAATATGCCTCATGCAAGAAGCTGCCTGTTCCTTCTTCAACAGAAGATAGGAAAATGCTTTAATATTTCACCAGGTTTAGTATGGAATTTTAGAAGATTTTGGCAGTGTGGACAAGGTGAAAAACATTTTGGGAGTTATAGTAAGGACTCTTGACAAGATTTAAGGAGGCAGTTACTAAAAGATGTCTAGTGACTGTAAAAACATTCCAGGATGTGTAATTGCAACACAGTCCCTCTGGCATTTTTAAGACCCTTAAAGGTACTAACACACTGCATAATATCTACTAGAATACCATGGAAACATATATTAATTGGTATCTTCTTTGTGGGGAGATAATTGTTCTTCAGCAACCATAGTAAGTTAATAAGGTCTAAAGGTGGTCTATCTTGACTGTTGAAAATATCAAAAGGAGCTAATCAGGCTTTAGACTTTAAAGTAGTATGTTTACTTTGGCTGGAGATTGTGCAGATGACAAACAAAACCCAGCTGTTTCTGAATCACAGTCCAGCAGAACTTCATGGCTACATCAGTCTGTCTCAAGCAGAAGTTTGCACTCAGTTTACCACTGCTGAGTTCAGGTATATTTGTGGAGGCCTTTTCTTGCATCTGTCAGAGCATGTTGTATTTATAATCAGCACTGTTATGGAAGAGTTGGTGCTGAACGACACCAAAAAAAAAGTTATTTTGAAAGAGAAAAATAAGGGCAAAATACATAAATTATTAAATAGAAATTCACCATCTTTCTGCTTTCAATGTGCTTGGTTTTAAGAATGCATTCAGCCTAAACTGTAATGAAGCTCCTCCCTGAACCACTTCTGGGAAGTCCAGCATATAAACAAGTATTCTATTCATAAGCCAAATTTCATAAAGCAAATGTAAAACCATGAAAAATCTGTAGTCAGGGACCTCAGAACTTATCAGAAACTCCTGGCTTCCCTTCTTCAGAGCACTCAACTCCTCCAAAACATCTACATGAAAAAATAGTGAAAAACTTGAACTTAAGTGGATCAATAGGAAGTAATCAAGTAATTGTTATGAAGTATATAGGAGATAAGTGGAGCCGACTAGTCCAAAAGCTGGTAAGATTTTTTTTTTTTTCTGCATGAGGTCCAAGAGCTGAAATTTGATCTGAAAATTAAGTGTCCTATGGGGTATTTAGCTGTGGGGTATGAGATGCCATTCATCTCAGGAAGTAAAACTTTCTGTTGTTTCTAAATGAAGATCTGTAGGAAGATTAGGTACAAGTTACCACGATTCCTTAACTGTGGAGGAAAATATGCAAGTTTTTATTTTAAAATACAGAGAAATCTTCAAAATGAAAGTGTTGAAAAACTGGGAAATCAAAACCTAGGAAAATTCAAAATTAAACATAATTTTGTTTTCTTGGATTTGGTGAGGTTTTGGTTGAGGTTTTTTTTTTGTTGTTGTTGGTTGGTTTAATTTTGTACTTTTGATTTTGTATTTAGTGATTTTGTTTTATTCCTGAATGAAAAACTTGATAAAATCAAAATGAAATCACAAAGGGTTACAGCACTGATGAAAATATGTTTTGAATGTAAACCTTTCCCTTGTATTAGAAACTGACCACAATTATGAACAAGCCTGTCTGACCTATGGACTGAGTAGGTTCATGTACACCATTGGTATATTAAATCCTACCACGCACTGTATCTCAATACTTTTCTGCTAAGTGTGTTTCCACTCCTCTGGTTAACAGATTGGATACCAACCACAGTTTTGTCGGTTAAGGGAAATGAAGAGTTAATTGGTACAACCATAAAGAAAGTCCAGCGGAGAGATTAGAAAGTACTGAGGGAGGACAGCATAATTGTTTATCCTGTTCTATTTTCCTGTATCTCCTTACATATGGGAGTTTAAAGCCAATTCTCTTCTCTGTTCTCTCCGCTTCTCCAATGCATGCGACAGGCCATTATCTCTTGGCTTGTGGGGGAGAGAGGCCTTCTCCAGGCATTGACTGTCAAGCTAATTTCTAGCTATGCCACTGTGCTTGGTGAGGCTTGGGTCAGAGTGTGCATTTGAGGGTTGGTAGGCCTGTCTTACGGTGGGCTGCAATTCAGGCTACTGAGTGGAGGTTCTGGAAGGTTTTGGAAGGTTTCAGAAGGTTTTGGCTTGGTAGGCCCAGGTGGAGAACTGGACCTGATTTGTGTATATATTCCTTTCCCCTGAATAGCTTTTTTATTTCTGTATATATTTGTAAATGTCATTCATATTTAGCCTCCAATTCTGTGAGTGTCTTTTTGCCTTGGACAATTCTTGGCTCAAAATTTGGACACACATATTGCTCTTTTTTTTTCATCTCTTGCAGACATCACAACTCACTGAGGACAAAACCATTATGTTCCTCTGAGTCTCAGGGCAACAACTGTCTTTACTCAACAGAGGATCTTTTCTTCCTTCCAGGCTCATAGGATAATAAAACTACAAAGTAGTGTGGAAGCAGTGCAAGAGAGAGAGGAAAGAATTTACAATGTTTTTACACACACAGATCTTCTTCATCTTTATTGTTATTCTCTCCTTAATTGTTGTAAGAAGACCTTAGGAAAGTCTGTGTCTATGTTAATGTTATAATAAGATAGATAAATCAAGGTCTCAAATGTCGTGAAATGCAGAAGTTAGGCTATAGGCTAAACCTTTCCTCTGTCTCTTTGCTTCTTTCTTAAAATATGGTCTGTCTGTATACTCTTATAAATTATTTCTCAAACCACAGAGAAATCAGTATAATACAAACTGGAATTCTCTGCAAAGCTTTATAAATAGTAATTGCATGACAGAAAATGATGTGCAGCTGGACCATGTAAGGAAAGGAGTAATTTATTCACAAGCACTTCTGTATGTTCTTCCTTTCATTTCAGTTTGGTATGATCATCTCTCTGTCTTGATTATGTCTCTGCCATTATTCATGCAGGGAGATTTTGGATATCACTGGTATTGTGGAGGTGATGTCCCTTCCTAAGACACAGATATTCATGTGCAAATGCTAGTATTCATATGGGAACACAAGCATTCACTTTTTCCTGCCAAGACTGCTGGTTACTGAAGATAAGCCTCCCTGGCCTCAAAGGAAAGAAGTGGAAAACCTTAAAGGTAGAAAGTCTTTAAAGTCTTCTGCTTCCTGGATATCCTTGACTAAACAGCTATCAGCAGTAGCAGGGCAGAAGTCTATGCAAGATTAGATTTGTCTATGATCCCACTTACAACCACAACAAACATCAATTGATTGATGGCAGCCCACCTCAGGTATTGACAAGGAAGACAATACTGATCATCTACCTTATGTGCTGGGTTTGTGTCTGTCATGGTCCTGGTAATGAGGGAGGAGACTGCTGGCATAACCACTGTAAGAAGTTTCAAGAAGCTCTCCTGGCTTTAAGTTGGACCTGCCTCTGTAAAAACCTTTAGGAGGCGGAAATCTCTTGGGAGCATTTCTGTGTTTTGGGAGCTCTTTTGTGATGGAGAGGAATGGGATGGGGGAAAGAAGATGATAAAGATACTGAGGTCAGTGAGGAAGGAGCAAGGAAGGCACACCATAGCAAGCATTGCTCTTTAGCCAGTGGTGAGATGGCAGGCAGAGTGCTCAGATTTCAACAGTGGAGAAATCTCTATCTACAACTTTTGAAGGCATTGATCCTGAGGAAGTCAATGACTTTGAGAGAAGTCTGTGATGAATCAGTCCATTGTTGGGAGGATTATAGCCCATGGAAGACACCCTTACTAATTTGACAGTTTCATGGAGGATTGTCTCCCATGGCAAGGAAGCCATGTTGCAGCAGGGGATGACCACAAGGAGTTTTCTCCTTCAGGAGGAAAGGAGTAGTAGAAACAACATGAAACAGGATGGAACTGACCACAGGCCAGAATCCCTGCTCCCTTTTCCCACTGGGAAAGAGGAGGTGTTAGAGATGGGCACAGGAACAGAGAAGGAGTGGGGAGAAGATGTATCAATTGTGTTTATCATTTATCTATTCAACTGATAAATAGGTGAATTTTTGTTTAAATTGATTTTCTTTCCCCGAGTAAAGCCAGTCTTTTACCTGTGAGTGAGCCCTCCCTGTCCTGTCTCTAGATCCTTGAGCTTTCTGTTGTGTTTTCTGCTCCCCATTCCACTCTAAGGACATAGGTAGTGAGCGAGCAGCTACATGGCTGCTTTGTTGCAGGTTGGGTGCACTTAAACCAATGTATTTTACTGCCTCTTCTTCAGACACTAGTCACTCCACGTGATGTCTTTCTCCTTCCTTCATTGAGTAAAACCCTTCTAGATCAGCAGAGGAGATATTTTATAAATGGAGCCATACACCTAAAGATAGCACTTTAATATGAGGGTGTCACATAGCGCTTCATCTTCTGTCAGAATCCCAGCCCAGCACTAGTGGTGTTTCCCCCATGATCTGCCTCAAGCTGAGATGACGGAGAACAGACTGTATGGCTGCTCACATGTGTGTGCAAAATATATTTTCCACATATGTAACAAAACCTGTATTGAACCCTGAAGATTTATTTTTCAAAGCAGAATATTAACCGCTAGATGAATGGCGAAGAACCTGGAACATGACATGCCCTATGTCTTATGCAAATAGGACTCTCCAGGCTCCTTTAGAAATGCATTTCCTCCAACAAGAAGGAGAGAGATGGTGGATGTAACAATAGATATAGACTGTCATAGACAGACTTTCTAAAGATTGCTTTTGGATTATCATTGTTCTATGATTAAACAAATTGTTTCAAAAGAGCCACCTCTTTTGTCTTGTGGATGAATATTGAATAAAATGTCCAGGTATGATTATATTTTAGACCTTACTTGTGTAAAAGTGCTTCTTCCTTTAAATGCTGCACCTCGTAATCTCTGGTACATATTTTGAGAATGCAGAGTGCACAGAAGTGAAGTGTTTTAATTTCCATCGTTTTAAAAATGTAATTTGAAACTCCTGAGACCTGGTGATTCACCAGGTAACTGTAACTACATTGGAAGATTGTCACAAAACCATCTTTGTAGTGCAGCATTTAAAGGGAAATTGTATGGAAGACACCAGAGGACATGATTCCTCATTTAGCACTGATTCACTGACACAAAGCCTTGCTGGAGACAGGGTGGCCTGCAAGTCCTTCTCTTTCCCTCCACATGAGAACTTCACATCTGTGGCTTCACTATGGCACCATTCCTAACTTGCACCTGGGGCAGTACACTCACAGTAGCACTGTACCTTGGTGGAAAGTGGCCTTATATTTGAAATTCAGAGTGAGGAAAGGCTTACACACTCATAGAAATCAGACCTGTTTTGTGTACCACCAGCCTTGCCCAGATCATTGTCCATGAAGCTGTCAGGAGATAAATATTATTTGAACAGGCTGTAATTTTATTTCTCAGTATGAGAAGAAATATAGTTCAATGATACTGAGAGTATGCACCATTTAAATATCAATGCAGCACTTTAGAAAAAAAGTTTTCTGGTCAGGGCTATTACCCTGGATAACATCTATGAGATTTATCATACTCCCAACACCAATTTTCATCACACAAGTAGGCACAGTATTATTATGTCTGTGACAGAGCACTCTTGAAAATTTGATAGCTTTCTGTCAAATACATATCTGTGGACATAAAGAGAAATTTAACAATTCCACCATTCCACAGTCATCCCAGTTTTAAATAAATTATTTCAACTTTAGCTGAAGATGTGGTACATACTGCTTTATAGCAAGTACTTGCTGCAAGCCCATTTTTGAGTGCTCTCTCATTACTCTTTGTGGAACTATTTTGACATACTGAGGATAAGGCTGTGTACTTGCCCTGAGAATATATTACAGATGAAAATTTGCTCTGAAGGACACGTTTTTCATTTTGCATTTGTATTGGAGATTAAGAGGAATAAAAACCCATTCAGCTGTTGGGGGGAGGCCACAGAGCCTGTTCTAGCACAGCAGCCGTGTCTCCCTTTGGACCAGCATGATGAGAGTGAGTGAAGAACAAGTAGAGCCTAGTCCACCACCATCATAAATCTGTGAAATGAATGAAAGCCTGTGTGTTGCAAGATGAAATGGTGCTTCACCACAGAAATGAAGTGTCACAAATTATTTCCTGTTTCTGTTGTGTTGACTGGAGACAAGCTCTTCCATGAGGATCAGTGTTTGAGGTACTTTTACCATGGTCCTCATTTTGAGCTCAGACTTAGCTTAATGTGAACAATTCCCTGGCAAGCCATTTTTTTTTTTTTTTTGTCATAAACCTGTTGGTATATCATAATGGTATGTTTAAGTTCTCTTCCATTAAAAGCAATTCTTTGCATCTTAAATTATTTTAGACATTTTCCCTTAACTAGAATTAACATTTACATTCTGATATATTGCGAATGACAGCTGTTGGAACAATTTTTTCCCCCAAGAACTATATTCCTTACCAGCTAACTAACCTCAGAATTTTTGAGAATTATTATATAATGTTATTTCCAACCAAAATAAATGTGTTCAGTTTTCCTATAGGCAGAAGCATTAAATAACAGTTATACAGCACAGTCCTGTTCCCACTAAATTGGTGGCAAAACTCCCACTGACTTCACGGGAGTAGGATTTAGATCATGCTTGATTTACTTTAACATTCATAGAAATTATGGATTAGCCTCTAAATGTAGGGAAAATTTGGCCACACAAGCCTCCAAAGACTTAGATGTTTAAAACATATCTATTGCTGCTACTCATACATTATTCCATTTACTTTCAGGCTCCCTGTCATATAGTTTCACTGGTTGCACAGAAATGTTTGTGAATATAATGGAAACAACTGGTACAATTATGCTTATTTTTAGGGGCAATTGCAATCAGTAGGAAGGGAAGGTTTTCCTGCTCCCCTTTCTTCAGACCAATCTTTTGAAGTTTAACTGCCAAAGTAAAATCCAGAGAGGGTGTTTTGCATGTTTAATCGTACCTACACATAAACGTGAAACTCCCTTATTGTTCCTCTAGACCCAAAGGTGTTTAAATTACCTACCCTTTTAAACAACACTCTATCTTCTTGGGACAGATGTCCAGCTATATGATATTTGGTGAGGACTTCTGTTGTTGGGTGGTTTTTTTCCCCCTGAGATTGTTGCTGTTTTCATCTGTGCATAAAGATTTCCATTCTCAGTCCTGTCATTCCTCATTTTAAGGAATGATCTCTACAAGATGCTGTTTTGGGGAAAGGAGCCCTGCTTTAAGGGAATATATAAATCCTCATCCACACTGACAGGGTGAAGAACTTCTCCATGCAATTGCTCCAAATGTTTTTTAAGAAAGAGACTTCTGTCAGGAGAGTGCCTGCAGATTAATCCTTACAGCATCTTCTAAAGGAACAGGGTTAGTCAACATGGGCAAAAAGTTTCAGGAGACTCTAACCTTTAAGAATATGTAAACTACCTCATTGCTTCAGAAATCTCAAGAGATGACATACCTCTACTGCATGAGTCCCTCTCTATATTTTCAGGCTTCAAGGTAAGGGATGGCTATTTGTTGCAGGCCCAAACCAACAGTAAATATCAATATTTCATGCCTAACTCAGCTGCTCTACTTAATGTATTGATCTGCCCTTGTCTTCCCATTCCTATTCCTGTGCACTGAGTGAGGACAAATAAGCAGGTTCACAGCATTTACTTACATCAGCTCATGTCAACATCAGTCCCAGGGGCACAATAAGAATTCTTACTTCTTCCTTTTCCTTTGCAGGGGTGTAAAATTCAAGTCACATTCTAGCCTGACACACTCTGCTCGATGTTTATTAATAAAATATGTGAATGTAGAAACCTGGAAATGGTATTGGAAAGAGTACGTTAGATGCAACTCTCCTGCAGTCCTGCAGGTCACAGTGCTTCCACCCATATTGCCAGCTGGGGAAGAACCCACAACTTCTCTCTTTCACCACAGCTACATCCCATCCTGGTTGGTACCACAGTTAAAAAAGGTTCAGTCTTTTATTCCACCATGCAGATCACTTACAGAAATAATATTAGGAAACCAGAAGAACAAAACAAATTCAAATTTTAATTTTTAAATAGATTTGGACCAGTTAGTAATATTACTTTACTGTCTTAGAATCTGAATTCTTTACTACGACTCAGCAAACTGTAATATATGTTTTTTAATGTCAGAAATTCCTTCTATATCCAAACTGGACTCAATGATATTAAGGTCCTGTCCAACCAGGTAATTCTTTCATAAAGAATAATGCTAATAGCTTTTCTGTGACAGCAGAAAAAATATACCTGAGGCAAAAAAATACTATGAAAATATGTTTTCCTCACCAAATTCTATAAAAAATTGATAGCTTAGTGGATTCCTGTTCTTTTTCAGTAGATATTTAAAGAAAATGAGGGATGGGGCTATTTTTGGTTTTTTTTTTCAGATGCAGCTTTTCCTTATAATGCTAGAAATCTTTCTCAGTACACCAGATAGAGTTCTTACCCTTAAAAATGCACTGGCTTTGTAACTAAATAATATTCCCACTCTGGCCAAAAAAAACCCACAAGAGATTGTATTCAATCATGATAAGTAAAATCAGAGACAAAAATTACCCCCTCTAACAACTGATTGACAAATGTACTAGTCCTGTTCTGCGATTATTAGAAGTAAACACAGGGGAAGATGCATAGAACAGAAATTAAATAATAACAAAACTCTGTACATTATAATTTCATATATCATAACAATTCAAAACTCTGGGGAAAAAAAAAAAAAAAAAAAAAAAGGAAAAATCTTTAAAAAGAAAAAAAAAAAAC
>VWZI01021248.1:65197-83469 GCA_013396835.1 Psilopogon haemacephalus | reverse complement strand
AGGTCAAATCCTTATAAAGGAAACAAATAAACCAAACAACAAAAGCCAAATCTCAAAGCACTTCGAAGGAATATATTAATTTTATGGTTAAAAGCTATTTCACTTAACGTTCCACAGTATCCTAATATATGCATAATATACCAGGACACTTATAACAGGAACTGATTGTGTTATCAGAGGATCATTTGAGTTTTGTAGAACAGCAGATCCTCAGGATACCAGTGTGACTACAATTGCTTTTAAACATCACTTTAGTTTTAGCTTTTGTAATCTTCTTAACTTTTAATGACAAGAGAGAAATTAAGCATCTTTTTAAACTGTCAGCTACTGCAACAGGTTTAGAGGCTCACCATAAAGATCAAATATAGTAACTAACAGGGGAGCCAGAATTAACCATGGTAATATAGCAGATGATTCAAAATGCATTTTTCTCCTTCAATTTAGGACACAAAAATTCATTTAGAAATAATTTCCCACTCTTCTCAATTATTGAAGCACCTTGAATATCAGTAGAACTTTACACATCTACATTTTTGACCCTTCGCATGCTTTACCTTTTACCATGAAAACAACATTTCTGCATTAACTGAGTGTAAAAAGATTCTGTACTTTTCCTGAGTTAGATAATAGCCCAAAATAGAACTCCAAAAGAACTTTTCCCTCAGTCTCAACATGCAGTACCCATGCAATTCACATTTTAACTGTATTTATTAGGCTTTGGTTAATATTTCTATGGATAACAGCCCCTTGGTGTGCTTATTCAACAATTTACATCCTCTTCTACCCTTATCCCTCTGTATTTGCAATGGGATGTGGTAATTGCCATCTCCCACAGTGGGAGATCAGTTATTACTAATCCTTCTGAGAAGCATTTTATGAAAAAAAAAATTATTACTATAAAAATTGTGTAATTGGCATACCACATTTTACTATTTAAAAAGACTAGAAATGCAACAGTGATCCTAGCTTTTCTACTTTCAGGAAACTCCTCCTGTAAATTTACTTGCAAATTGCAGTGAGATATTTCCCTGGAAAGCCACAGATTTTGGAAGCTGCAGTCTGTGGTATGCTGATCAGCAAGAGGATCTCACACAGAACGATTTCACTGCATCTGCACTTAAAATGCCTCACAGCCTTTCCCTTTAGTCTGCATTCATTTAAATTAAATGACCAGAATGAGGTTTGACCAAACAGGGGAGTCCCAAAGACTGCATCAATCAGCTAAGTCAATGAACCAGTTTTATCCTGACTGAGGTATTGGCCCCTAATCTCTACAAAAGATTTCATCTGCACATTTGGTACAATAAAACCCAACAAAGCTGTGAAATTTCCATTTCAAAGTTGGATAGGTCTGGGGAGTTTGGTCATGGATGGAAGCAGCCCTGATCTCAGTGGCAGCAGGGGAAGGATCCCTTCTGATGCTGCCGCTGGACATTATCACATGAAAGGCATAATGTGATGCCCTAGGAAGTATAAATCTGGAAGGGTGTGTCTCTTTTTACCCCTGATGGCGCCAAGCCTCTATGTATGTAAGCAAACATGAAGCTGAGTGCCAGCTAAGACATTCACCAAATACATGCTTTCATGTATTTGTTTATGCAGGGTATGCAGTGCACTTAAAGATCAACATGGATTATATCAATATGATATCATATGGAAATTCCTCTTAACCAGGTTGCTTAACCTGTATACCATTCCTTGAACTAAAGAGAAATGTTAACTTCCGTAAAGGAGCCTCTCTTTATAGGTATGCCTTGGGAACTCTTGTAGGTCACATTTCTAATATAACTTTTACAAGTGTGAAAGAACATCTGATGAAAGTGCTTTTATTGTCTTGACTCTAAAAAGATACCAACAATTACAAGCCTTATACCTCAAATCATGGAATCATAGAATGCTTTCAGTTGGAAAGGACTGTTAAATGACATCTAGCCAAATCCCTGTGTAGCAAGCAGGTACACCTTCTACCACATCAGGTTACTCAGAATCCTATCCAACCTGACCTTGAATATTTCAAGGGATAGGGCTTCTACCTATCTGACAGACCTTCTGTGTGTTACTACCCAGGTTTGTTCAGGTTTTTAAAATTTATTTTCCATATTTTCCTCTGTTTTATTTCCCCCATTTCTCCCTTTTTCCACTTCTTCAGTATGGATCAAAGAGAGATTGCTAATGACATTGCCTTTGCTGATTTTGTTAACAAAGAAACAAAAAAACTTGACCAAAAAGAGTTAATTATTCATTAATGTGTTCTTATTTACATCAAGTTTAATTTAAAACCATACACATTTTGTGTAGCGCCAGTGCAAATGACTATACAGATGGAAAGCACACAGTGTGCCCTAAAACCAGGGATCCATGAGCACTGTTACCCGGGAGACCATTGTACTGCAGTGAGGTTAGAGGAAATAAATGTAAGGCAAATCTCACCTTGAGTTAATTATCCAACACATAACAGATTTAAAACCAGAAAGTTACAGAGAAAATAGAAAATTACACAGAAATAGTGACTATGCATGAGTCAAATTGTGCATACAACTGAACAGAGATGCATATAAATGTGCTCAGTATTTCAGACCTCAGGATAATACACATGGGATTGACTTCAGATAATCTACCTTCTCCTAGATACACTGCTAAAGGATATGTATTTGCTTGTTTGTTTTCCAGTAAAGCTATTCTTTTATAACTTGCCAGATCATCACAGGCTTGTTGAATTGACTACAGTGTGACATACACAATTGGATCACTGAAGGTACAAGGACTGAAAACATGCAGGAAAAAGAAAGGAAGAAGTAATTAGTGGTACAATCCACTAAGTGGTTTGGAATCCAAAGAAAAGGCCACTGTCAGTGAATGCAAAAAGTGGCTGTGTTTGTTCATATCTGAGAGACACTATGGAAGCAGTGAGCTAAGAAGAGAGGTTTCTTGGGAGGAGGTGGACAATTGTGGCTGAGCTGGGTCCCTTCATGGGGACAGGACTGGGTGGAAGAGTGTTTTCTGTGGATTCACACATCCACATCTGGCTTCAGATCTGAAGCAGACAGCATCATAAGAGAGATGATCATCAGTGGGTGGTTACCCAGCAGCCAGACTGCTGGGGAATACCTGCTTTAGGAAAAACACAACCTATATAAGACCATACAGGCAGGTTGCATCTCACTTCTTCATTTTTACCTGTTTTTCTCAGATAATTTAATTTACTTCTTTACTCTTCAACTGAAGTAAAGGGTGAGTAAGTCCTTCTGCTTTGTGCTCCTGTTGAGAAAGTGTGTATTTTCTCATCTCTTTTATGCTGATGATTTTATAATTTTGGAAATATTTCTATTCTCATAAACTATATAGGAATTATCTAAAGAAAACCTCTTTCTCTGTCTTGAATGCTTTCCCTTCAGATTGTTTTGCTGTTTCTCAATTTTACCACTTTTACCTTCTTTTTATTTATTTACTGTGAATACCATATCAATATCTCAGCTTATTTTCTTGTACTTTGATGTCTCATGCTCATTCCCACAATAAATGTCAATTCCAAGAACTATGGTTTAAGGGTCCTGACTCTCCTTTCTCTTCAGTATCCAGAGTTGCAATACGTTTTCTTTCTCTTTTCAGCTCTCTGCTTTTCACTTGATTTTTCCTCTTTGTTTTTCACTGTTTTTATCTCTTACACTTTCTTGCTCCAACATCCTTGATCATGTCTTTCCTTTGCTTCTCCCTCAGGGATCAGTACTGGGACCAGTCTCGTTCAACATCTTTGTGGGTGACATGGACAGAGGCATTGAGTGCACCCTCAGCAAGTTTGCTGGTAACAAGCTGTGTGGTGCAGCAGTCATGCTGAAGGGCAGGCATGGCATCCAGAGGAACTGGGACAGGCTGATGAGGTGGGCACAAGCCAACCTCAAGAGGTTCAACAAGACTAAGTGCAAGGTCCTGCACCTGGGTCAAGGCAATCCCAAGCACAAATACAGGCTGGGCAGTGACTGGCTGGAGAGGAACCCTGAGGAGAAGGACTTGGAGTTGCTGGTGTACAAGAAGCTCAATATAAGGCAGCAGTGTGCACTTGCAGCCCAGAGAGCCAACCAGATCCCAGGCTGCATCAAGAGAAGTGTGGCCAGCAGGTGATTCTCCCTCTCTGCTCCACCCTGATGAGACCCCACCTGGATTACTGCATCCAGTTCTGGAGCCCCTATTGCAAGAGGGATGTGGACATGTGGGGGAATGTCCAGAGAAGGGCCACAAGGATGATCAGAGGGCTGGAGCACCTCTGCTATGAGGACAGACTGAGGGAGTTGGGGCTGTTCAGTCTGAAGGAGGCTCCGAGGTGACATTATTGTGGCCTTCCAGTATCTGAAGGGGGCCTACAAAAAAGCTGAGGAGAGACTTTTTAGGACATCAGGTAGTGCCAGGACTAGGGAAAATGGAGCAAAGTTGGAGGTGGGCAGATTCAGACTGGACATGAGGAGGAAGTTCTTCACTATGAGAGTGGTGAGAGCCTGGAATGGGTTGCCAAGGAAAGTGGCTGAGGCCCCATCCCTGGAGGTGTTTAAGGCCAGGCTGGATGAGGCTCTGGGCAGCTTGATGTAGGGTAAGGTGTCCCTGGGCATGGCAGGGGGGTTGGAAGTAGATGATCCTTGTGGTCCCTTGCAACCCTGACTGATTTTATGATTCTATGATTCATGTGTAACTTTATTTTTGCATTTGTGATGAACTTAGAGGATAAACTCAATGTTGCCATCCCAGACGCTCTTCAAATCCTTCTCAACATATGTTATGTTTGACTGCTTTTCATCCAATTATGCAATCCTATGCTATGTCTCTTACTGAATCTAGTAAATCTCATTTCCACAAACTTTCTTCTATCCACTTCACCTCCATTCTCTGTCCTTTCTTCAGAAGTTTTTGCCTTTGTGTATCAGTTACCAAAGCCACAAGTTCTAATGCCAACTTTGAGCATCTTTCTTCTTGTATCACCTTTTAAAACATTTTAACTAGCTATTTTTATATGAAAAATCTTTTTTCTTGTTATTGAAATATAAGTGCAATTAAAACAAAAGTATCTTGTGAATTACCTTCTTAGAGGTGCATTAGGAATATAGCATTTGATACAAAATTAAATATTATTTTGATGTATCCTTTCATTTCACCTTCTATCATCCTGCAGCCTAGTTTTATGGAAAACCCAAGTAAATACATTCTTCAAGGTATCTGTAATAAGTCAAACAGGGATCTTCTGAACTTCATTCCCTCTGCCACTCCCTGTTCTTTTTTTCTAAGGCAGAAATGACTGAACTTCACCTAGCCCACCCATCCTTCCCATTCATCTTCCTTAGAGCTAGGTTAAATCCCACAGGCATGTCAGGAGCACAGTAGTGTGACATCCCCCTGCGTAGGGGACAGTTTGGGAACCCAAATCAGGATGGGCACATTCATCAAACCTTGCGCCAGGTGTCTGTGGGATTGCACAGGGACTGAAAAAGAAAGTGTGATGGTGCTTAAGGTTTTTCTAAAGAACCTAAGTTGTCTTGGAAGTATAAACATGTTGTATGTGGAGTAATTCACAAAAATGGCCTTTTTTCAGCATACTAAATGACACTTGACAAAACAGTACTTCAGTAACTTCAACTTTGAGAAGACATCCACAGCAAGATTCTCAAAGTAAAACATGTCTGGCATGATCACTAATATTTCCAGATAGCATTTTGCTGTGTTCCCATGAGACAAACCATTTGCATTTCACTTAATGAGTGTCCATTCTCTTCTGTTAATGCATCTGACAGTATTTTTCTGAACAGTTGTAACTACCCACCTAAAATCTGAGGATGTTGTTGGTTTCAGAAAGCAATATTTCTGAAGAAAATTACGTTGGGTTTTTTCTGGGGTTTGGGGTTTTTTTCCTCTAATCTACTTTGCTCAAGAGAAAATAAGTTCAAAAATTGGTTTAGCGTCTTAGGTAAAAGCTCTGGAAAATTAACACTGATGTGGAACTTTCCTATCCCATGAAACTCTAGATATTCAGCCACAAAGGATAAAACTACTTTCAAGATAAGAATTCAGGCTGAGAATTTTTATTACTGCAGATTCTCTGAGGTTACTCCCCCTGAGAATAATGCACACTTCGGAAAGAGGACAGAGATTAATTTCTCTGTATTTACCAAGTAATTGAGTGTTTTCTCAGTATTTTGAAAATACTTGGATTTTGCAATTCATTGACTTTGGGATTAAATATTTTCTCCTATACAGTATTTCTCAGGTTCTTAAGGCTTTTGTATAGTCTGTATTGATTTGCTCTGTATCTAATCAAAATTCCTCATGACACATGTTTTGGCTTTCTGATTGTTTCAGCAAGAAGCAGACTCATTGCAAACCTATGTCCCCTTAGAATCCAGTCCTCCCTTCCACTGGCAATGCTAATGTTATAGAGTAACAGTGATTAGTCTCTGTCACTGTAAAGCTCTTAACCCATTTTTGCCAATCCAGTCTCTGTTTCCATGGAAATGAAAGACAGTAACACTGAAGATAGAAGTTCTTTTTGCTTTTTGCTTTTGTTGGATTTCAGCTGCTTTCCAACTTTGTTCACAAAGCCCCATTTCCTAAACTTTCTTTTCACTTAAACCTACAGATATTAGAATTCAAGAAGATTCTGTCATATGAGGTTTTCGTTTTGCTGTGACTGGTTTTAAAATAAAATATTTGGCTAGAAAAAAATGACAGAATGATAGTCTTGGATATTGGAGTCCTGGGTCAACTCAGAAAATGGTCTAAAGTTAGTTTCCAAGAGATAAATTGAAGCTTTAGTGAAGCCTCTTTGTGGTGTAATTTAGAAGGTATAGGACAGATGCAAGTTATTACCTAGATTATCACTCTTATTGTATTAAGATGCAAGTGTAAAGATGACTAGAATCATACATAGTTAAATTAGATTTCAGTTGTTATGTTCTTAAAAGGAAGTTTCTGATCTTTTTGAGAAAATGGAGACACTTATTTAAATCCATGTGAAATATATAAATATTTCATCCTACTGCATTAAGAAGCTTTGAAATTATGTCTTTTCAATTAGATTGCCTTGACTTCAGGTCCAAGAAACCATGTGTTAAAATTTCAGTAATGAAATTTATCAAATTAGATTACTTGTATGTCTTTGTAGACAGGTACTTTCAAAGGTCGCAAAGATGAACCGATCACAAAGCATTATTTAGCTTACAGTAATGCTAAAGCAAATACTATATTCCAAGGAAAAAGCAGTTGATATGCTTTTCCACGCAAAACTTGTCCACAAATAAAAATGTAGGGGTTTTTTTCATATTCTTTCTTACCAGTAAGTTTATGACAAAAGCTACTGGGTATTAATTAGATACTCAAATTAACAGGTTCTGTTCAAAGGCTGACTGACTATATAAATATAAATCACTAACAGAACATGCTGATGTGTTAACCAGGCAAGGAGACAGGTCTCTCTAAAACAGATGAATGACTACTTCATGGGGTTTGGTTCTTTTCTAATTTAAAAATACGTAAGAGAAATAACAGAATATCAACAGAGTTGGATAAGGAAGTTGAGAAAATTAATTTTAAAGAGTTACTTTTTCCTTCTCTATTTTTTAAATAAGCATTGTGGCCATCTGAAGTTAGGAAGATTTGTAACTTTTTATCATTACCTGTTTTACCATCTACATCATGTAATATATGAGAATGTTTGCTGTGGACTAGAGTTTCTCTGTGACAGGTATAGCATGAATCCACAGCTGTTCTTGCCTTAAAAAGCTGATTACTTATTTTAGTGAGCATCACCTCAGTGATGCACCTGAGAGTGATGCATTTCATCTGTTATTGTTGTAAAGATCCTTGTTTTAATCCCTGGCATGGGAAAATAAAGCAACGTAGTCAATATACACATGCATTTCTTTACACCCCTAAACAAGAATTTATGTTTGTATTCACATGTGTTTCTCCATAAACAACATATTGTGGTGCTTTAGCTCCATTTCACTATTTGTAAAGAAAAAAAGTCATATTAAAAAGTCTGCTCAGGGTCTCCATTCTCACTGGGACTGGTTGCTGTAGGCACAGCAGCACAGGTATTGCATTGCAGCAGTGTCACAAAACTCTGTCCATGCTTTGTCATCTGATATACAGTTGCAAATGAAGGGTGCTAAGATGAGAAATTAATCAAAGTTTAAATTAGAAGTAATTAAAGATTATAAAGATTCGTTATTAGGTTGAGATGATCTTCATAGCAATGGTTACAGATAGTTTGAGAAACAGTATATGGGAGAGAAAAAAAAAAAAAAAGAAAAAAAAAAAAGATAAATCCAAAAGCAGTATATTACCCCACTAACAAAAGGAAAGAAGTTACCAGAGACTTCAGGAATATGTCACAATGATGCTCACAAATTGTGGGAATTCATCTTTTGTCATTTTTAATCAGAAAATCCTCCTGAAATGCTTTGCTGCTTTTATAATCCACATGTGTGGAGGGAAAAAAAAACAAGCAGATTGCCCATTTTATATAGACATCTAATTTTTGTTGGAATTGTCACTAGACAAAAGCTAGAACCAGTAACCACCAGTTCTCTGCTTAAACACGTGAAATCCACAGGCCTGGGAGGGAGAGGTATCTCTCCTCTGGCTCACTTCATTCCAGCCTCTCTGTTTCCCTCTCATCCCATCTTCAGGAGGTGGGGGAGAGGTGTTTTGGATGCACACAGAAAGGCGAGACATAGAAAGCACAGCTCCAGACTGCCAGGCCCATTCACTTCACCCTCCAAGTGCCCTTCAGACATCCACTGATTCTGCAGATTGGTATGGGTCCTGATGCTGCCCCAGATACCATCATCAATGAAAGAAGGAGGAGACCTAATATCCCAGAAGCAACCCCTGGCTGAGAGCAGCCACATCTTACTGCCAAAGATGCCCTAAGCCCTGGGGCAATGAAGAGCACAAAACTGAGCACAATATCACTGGTCATTTCTTAGGCATCTCAGAAGATCTCCAGCCTCCACAATAGTTATCGTCAAGGTTTAAGCAGATGTTGGTATGTATTTACATTATCAACACCATCACCATATTAGCACAGTCATTCTCACAGCTGACAGAATGCTGCTTCTCACATCCTTGTCCCTAACTGCTTTAGCCACCTTGCAACTACAGGTCAGAAGTTTAATTGGATTTTCTGAAGAACAAAATGAAACAAGTCACTCAAATTTATGTAATGGAGAAAAACTACAGGGTAGTTGGAATAAATGATCTTTGGAGGTCCCTTCCAACCCAAACCATTCTATGATTCTGATTCTAACATCTAGCAGGATAACTAATGTCAAATATGAAAAAAAAAAAAATAACATTGGTGCTTCTTATCACCATGGACTTTTTACTGGGACAACAAATTAACTTCACAGAGACAAATGAACAATAAATATATTATATATTCTGCTGTCACCATGAGCCTCATTTCAGTTAACAAGGTAGTAGTGAAGCCTTCCAGATCTTTATTCTAATCCTCCCAGCTCTCTAGATTCACAAATTTTATTTTAACCACAGAAAGACCTCATCAAATATACTTACTTTCTACTACAACATCTAAGCATAACATCTGTGTAAAGGGTTAAGCCCACCTGGGAACCATCTGACTCCTCCCAAGGGGTGGTCTGACCTTTTCCCAGGTGTCATGGTTAGCCACTCCCACTTTGTGCTAGGATCTGGCTATAAAAAGGGGGAGACAGGTTGTCTTCTCTCTCTTTGGCCCTGCTTGTTTGGAGTAGTTACTGTGCCACTCTCTGCTGCCAGACCACCACATGCTCTCATCCAACAAGTGGATGGCACAATCATCTTTATTTGGAACTTAGACTAACTGCTTTTCACCACCAAATTCCTACATTCTGCCTTCATCCAACATCAAAACCGTCCATCTCAGCCTTTGGACTCAATTGCCTTCCACAGGCTGTATTTGTATTTTGTTCCCTTTCTTCCCTTTCTCCCCAGCTTCTATATTTTTCCCTCATTCCCCATACCTTGCATTTTGGTTCCGCTTTTCTCCCACCTTCTGTAGAAAACCCCTTTCCCTCCTATTTATTGTAAAGTTTTATACCTTTTTTACTTCTAAATCAGATTGAGTATTTATTGGGCTATTGGGCTTTTGGGCTCAGGGGTAGCTGGTTTAAACCCAGTACACAGCTGGCTCAACTGAAAAGAGCCCAGAGTTCCATGTTGGTGCTTTCATAAATGCCACCATCTCCAGCCCATTTCTTGCTTTTCAAAAATCTTATTTTGTAAGAAGGATGTCTTTAGAAAGTAATACCACAGGACCTTTACAATAGGTGTTGTGCAATGGTATCAAATAATGTAATTTTGAGAACAGATTGTTACAGTCCTTTCCAACAAGTAACACAAAAGCAATTTGCAGAAATATGTCTAAAGATAATTCTGAGAGACTACTTCATTTGTCATCACACCAAGTCAATGTGGAATTGTGTGGAGCTACTCAGTGAAAGGTAGTAAATATGGCACAATGATGTCCTTCAGAACAAAAACTGTTATAGGGAAATGAATATTACTTTACAATGCATTTTCAAGAGTTTCAGTGAAAGTTTTTATCACAATAGTAGCAAACCCAATACATTACAATTTGTACTTTTGGGAGTTAAGCTATATTTTTATTTAGCTAAGTCTTAATGCCAGTGGAAAAAAGAAGTTTTTTTACAAGTACATATTTAGTAAAAACTTATATGCAGAATGTAAATTTAAAAGTAATGTAAATTTTAAAAGAAGACTGCAGTGACTAATATGATTTATTCATTCTATTTGTATGTTGTGAAATATCAGCATTTATTTTTAGATATTTCACATGCTGATATTTAGCTTCAAGAGAGATAAGTAGAGGAATTTAAAATTAATGTTAAAGTTTAATTTTTAACACCATCATAATTTTTTGGTTATAATAAATCTATGATTTAAAAATATATCACCTTGTTTTCTGTGGGTTGTTGTAGTGAGTTTGCAGTTACCTGCCCCCTCACCTTTATAAACCCCAGCTAGAACTCAGAAAAACACTGGAAGTTAATAAATGAAGCTTTATATTTACAGCAATGCACAATATACAAGCAAATATTTACAAGATATAACAGATATTTACAGATATATACAGTGAAAAGGTCATACAGACACCACACCCCTCCTGGAGACCAAAATCCCCAAGAGAGGGTAACCAAATCCCCCCTACCACCTTCCCCCCTTCCCCAGTCTTATCTAACCACCTGTTGATGCTGCAGACAAGTTGAAGATTGGTCAGAGAGATTAGTAATAGGAAGGAGTTAGTAGTTTTACTCTGAATTAGCTAAAAGACAGAGAGACAAAGGAGAAAGCAGCCACAGCCAGACACAGAGAGAAGCTCTCTGCTAATCTGGTTGTTTTGAGAACAGTTCTTAAAACAACTTTTTTTTTGGTTTTTCTTTCCTCAGTAAAACTCAGTGAAGTGGCACACTGTGTTTATCTCTCCCTCAACCAATAGTCTAATTTCTCACTCAAATTCTCCAATTAGCTCAAACCAACACAGTTGTTACATTTTAAACCAAGATATTTTACATGATAAGAAATCATCACACTGATTGTCTAAAGTACAAACAATGCAAATAGGGATAAATTTCTGGTGGCTCAAAACTTATACTACAAAGGTTTTAACAGAGGGATTTCAGTATTCAGTATTAGGAAGACAGCCTGCTGAAAACTCATGTCAAGTTATAAAGAATCCTTCCCACAGGATATCAGTTTTTCCCTTGTGATTTTCAGAAGTCAGTACGTGCTCTAAATTCTGGTTCTGTGAATGACTTCATGTCTATTCTGGCTTGTTGGCTCGATTTTTCTTTCTCCCCTAACCTTCCTGGGCAAACTGTGTGAAAGATAATTTAGGCTGGCAGCTCTCTTTTGCTTCACCCAATACATTTCTTCAGTACTGATGTCCTGTCCTTGACACTCTACAAGAAAATTTTAATGATTAGGCTTGCCTCCATGATTTGAATTTAGAAAGAGGTTGCTGGATACCTACCTGCACAACATTGGACTACAATGCTAGTGCTCTCCAAGGATGCTTAAGATCTACAAGAAACCCTAATTAGTGATGGGGAAAAAAAAAGGTTAAAAAACCCAAAAACCTACATCAGGATGAACATCTGGTCCTGATTCCTACCTCTTCAAAAAGTAACTTACAGGCAAAACCTGCAAACTGAGTAGTAATCCTTTTGTGTTCTACTGGATCATGCACTCTGAGGATCACAATGTTTGTATGATTTCCTTCTATGGATAAAAAAACTCCAACTTCTGCTGCCATTTACACTTAAATGAAAAAGACACTTAGCAGTTCATAAACCAAGAAATTTGTCCATTAGTTTCTTACTGTTATAATGATGCTATCTTATGAAGTATGAAATTATTTCTACAGTAGTCAAACCATAAATACAGGAAAATGGTGTACATATAGTGACAACAAGCAATTATTGGAAGCAGGAAAGTTGAAGAGTTTTCTCATTCTTTGTATGACATCTGCCGGTTTGGAAGAAACAGGTTTCGGAAGCTTTGACATATTACAGGGCATTTTTTTCTATCTGAATTAGAACAATTCTGGTCCAAGATGTTCTGCGTTCAAGTTCCTTCCACTGAAGGCTACATCTGCAATTCCAGGACTGCATGTCATACTATTTTATTTCTGTCTTCACATAGTATTTGGAGGCTTGTGACCAAATAATAATCTTAGCCTACCACAGTATTTTTATTAATTCACTATGCACACAAAAGAAAAAAAAAAAAAAAGAAAAGGTATGTCTAATTGCACACAACTTTTTTTGCTTCCTACAACAGAGCAGCAGCAGAAGACCCACAGGAACCAAACTGTCCCACATCTAATGGAAAGAATGGAAAAGAACATGAAACAGCTCATAAATGAGAATTACTGTGTCATGCTTGCAATTTTTTATCCATCTCAAGAAAAGAAGCATGATAAAGCGTAAGGTAAAGTATCATTCTCAGGTAAAAATCTCAGAAACAATTACGATCTGTGTCATGGTTTAGGCAGAGGAATATAATAGGGAGAAGTCACTCTCTGATTATGGTCATTAGCAAAACAGACTCTACTTGGAGAAAAAAGAATCAGTTTATTTTTTTACCAATCAAATCAGAGTAAGATAGTGAGAAACACAACCAAGTCTCAAAAATACTTCCCTTTCTTCCTGGGCTCAACTTTACTTCCAGTTTCTCTGACTCCTGTGTCAGTGGCAGAATGGGACAGGGAATGGGAGTTGTAATCAGTCTGTTACATGTTGGTTCTGCTGTTCTTTCCTCTTCATGGAGGAGAATCATAGAATGGTTTGGGTTGGAAGGGACCTCCAAAGGTCATCTAGTCCAAGACTCTTGCAGTGAACAGGGACCAGGTTACCCATATCCCCGTCAAGCCTGACCTTGAATATCTCCAAGCATGGTGCCTGATCCAGCTCTCCAGGCAACCTGTTCTAGTATTCCACAATGCTCATGGCAAAGAACTTCCTCCTAACATCCAACCTAATGCTGTAATTTGAAACCATTGTCCTGTGTTCTATCACTACAAGCCATTGTAAACAGTCTTTTTCCAGTATTCTTGTAGGCCCCTTTTAGGTACTGGAAGGCCTCTATCAGGTCTCCCCAGAGTCTTTTCTCCAGGGTGAACAACCCCAGCACTGTCAGCCTGTCCTCATATGAGAGATGTTCCAGCCCCCTTATGATTTTCATGGCACCCCCTCTGGAACTGCTCTAGCATGAGACAGTACTTCAGATGAGGTCTTACCAGAGGAGACTAAAGTGTAAGAATCACGTCTCGGAATCTGCTGGCCAATCTTCTTTTGCAACCTAGGATGTGACTGGCCTTAGGGGCCGCAAGCATACAGTCTGCTCATGTCCAGCTTCTCATCCAGCGAAACTCCCACATGCTTTTATACAGGGCTGCTTTCTACTACATTCTTCCCTTGATCCAGTGTGAGGTCCATGCCACAAGAGAACTTCTCCAATGTGAGTCCTTCCCATAGGTTTTAGTTCTTCATGAGCTGCTGAAGCCTGGATCCAATACAAGGGGCGTAATCTGCATGGTCTGCAAGGAGACAACCTGCCATGTCACCATGGGCTGCACATAATATTTCTACTTCTTGCTTAGGCAAAGCCTTATGTCTGCTTGTTGTCTTTGCTTCCAGAAAACACTTTTCTTGACATGAGATCATGCATAGTAGCAAGGACACACCATACTCAGCAGGATGTCCATTAATGGAGTTTAAGAATATTTTAATTGGTTTCCATCAGTGAACCATCTGTCACAATGCTTTTTAGTCTTCTTAGTAGTTTAAGTTCTTATTATTTCAAATAGGATTTTTTTTATCTCAGATGCCTGCCACTTCCACTCAGTAGACATGTACTATAGAGACAGATGCCATCTGAGAAACAGTACACCATTCTCTAAATCACTATTGTTTCTGAAATAAAAATCCAACTTTTAATTCATGTAAACTTAGTCTTGAAAGAGCTGAGTGAAAACCTTAAATACTCATGGCTTCACTTCAGCATGTTTAACCCTGATGCTACTCATCATGTCAATCCCCTTCTCATCACATATTCAGAAAGTCACTTAAGCACAATCTTATCTATCTTTAATCACATTGTTTTGATGGATTTTGGGTGTAATATTCCAGCAGGTTCTAAAAATATTCAAGTACTTGCATGCTTTGCTGAATGAGGTGACAGAAATAAGCCAAACAGGCTAAGAAATTATGTATACTACTTAAGTGGCAAAATGTCAAGCAAGAGTTAACTGTTATCATTCTTACTCCTACATGTATAGCAGTATTGGGAATACAAAACTTAAAGCTTTGAAATTTATCACGACCAGATGCCAGTCCTGAATGCTGCAATGGAACTTGAGATTTCTATCAGCAAACAGTTGATATTATGTCCATCTCTAGCTGACAAAAAATAAATGCACTTTAAGCCTACTAAATGTACAGGGTTATCTTAAATGACCTGAGTCTCAGAATAATTGAAAGCATTTTTTTAAATCAGTAGTTTACTTAAGTCAAAATACATCTTTACTTAAGTCTAATACAATCTAATGATTATAGAGTCACTCATATCATTCAACTATTGCTTTCACTCTAGTGAATCTTAACTATCCTGACTCTAAAGAAATCATCATGGATTTCCAACTTGAAGTCAAATAGAGAAAACGTTTTATAAGACAGCATGAAAGTACTTAATTTGGTTTTATTATGCAACACATTTTTAAATCCCAAAACCAGAAAGTTCAACAAACAATTTAATTTTCTTTA
Organism: Psilopogon haemacephalus; assembly: GCA_013396835.1. Classification (NCBI taxonomy): domain Eukaryota; kingdom Metazoa; phylum Chordata; class Aves; order Piciformes; family Megalaimidae; genus Psilopogon; species Psilopogon haemacephalus. Next base: position 68,143 of record VWZI01021248.1, on the reverse strand, counting down.
TATCTGTTTATTTTAAGAGAGATACCTGTCTTTATCTGTTCTGCGCATACTTCTATGAGTAGCTATGCTTCTGCACAGAATGAAAAAGAGGGTTTGCCTTTGCAGGCGCAGTTGGTCAAGAAAAGGAAGGTATAATTTTGCAGAGATTGGATTTGTCATTTATTTTAAAATTATTTATTCATATTTGTGAAATGACATTGAGTTATTGAGTCTCCTAATCTCCGGTGCCATACGTCAATAGCATCCTAGAAGCTGATGAGCAGAGACAGCCTGTCAGTTATCCTGCCTTTTGCTGCCATGGCTTAAACAGATGCTTTACAGAAGGGCCCACTTCAAGAGGCAAATCACTGTATCCAAGACAACAGAAGCACATTTGCAAGTCTGGTTCCAGGAACATAAATCATACAACATCAACATCTCAAGTGCAATAAATACCATCTCAGTAAAATTCACTGTGATCTAACTACGCTTTCTAGACATTATGACAGGACTATCAAGTGCTAAACACTTCAGTGCTGTGAGCTCTGAGAATTTCTATATTAGTAAACCACAGCAATGAAAAGGATGCACATTGCACACCTAGAATATTCAGCTGTGTTTTCCAAGCTTCATGAAGCACTATATCATATGAAAATGTTTTTTGCTTTTACACTGAATTAGAGGACAATGATTTTTTGTAATGACTGCTGCTAGAAACTGTGTGCCCAGTAGATCAGATATATAAAAATGGGTGGGAATTTGAGTCCATAAAAACATGTTGTATGGATCTGAATTTTTATTACAGACAAATGAAAGCTGCCATATCATTCAGATTTACAAATATAAAAATTCTCTGTGTAATTAAAACATAACTTTCCAGTTATAAAAGCTAAAAAATCTGACACATAAGCTTTTCCCAAACACTTTAACAATGGAGTAACAACAGCACTGCAGGAAGAGTTTGATTACTGGAATCAAATATTTTGCCCAAAGCCTGCCTCAGTGAAACTTTATTTTAGGAACTGACACATCATTTCCCAAGTGCTACTATTTTATGGTGTAATAAACATTCAAGTTGTAAACATGTTACTTAAAACATTTACTTTTTTCACACTTAATACCTTTTTAAAAAATATCACAGTTAAAACAAGGCTCAGTAAATTCAGCTCTTCTATGGTTATATCATTGCAGTACCTCCATGAGTAACAATCAGCAGTAAAGAAGCAAAAATAGTAGAAGTGTAAAGTGATAAAGTCTATCACTTGTTTATTTCTGCCATTATTCAAGATCAATCAAATTTTCAAGTTTATAAGATTTATTGTGTGTAGTAATTTAAAATAGATTCTCCTAGTCTCTATAACAGATCTTCAGCCAAACTGTGTCTCATTAGTGCCAATTTCACACTGCTAGTATCAATCAACACTCAGTAAATGATGCCTGTTTAAACACCTTATTCTTCCTGGCCACTTAGCTTTTGGACATGCTTAGTTAACTTACTTCTGACCCTGCAGATATTTCACGTCAGGATATGCCCACTAGTAGTTGTTTTGATTACATTTTACAGATGCAAAAGCTGACCTCTTTCAAAGCCAGCAACATCTGTCACAAAACAGAGTGCAATCACTACTCAACTTGTGCAAATTCCCTAAAGAGGTCAGCCGGTGATGCAAAGTGAATATTCCCTGCCCCAATGATATATCTGATACCACGGCTTCCCAGGGAGCTTGAGGAACACAATAGTGCCCTACCCTACCTGGCTACCTGACTGGTAGCAGGTACCAGGTTCATAGCAATCTTAGTCTTCTGTGCCCCAAAGCAACATCCCAGCCATCTAGTGATCAGTTCTCCAAGATGCGTCTTGCTTGATTTCTCCTGACTGAAATTCCTCCATGGCTGAAATTATTCCATGGACGGGTGCAGCATGATCTTCCTCACTTCACTGTCAGGGCCCTAGCGACAGTTAAGCACTGATCCTTTCTGCAGAATGGCATTGCATGCAATTGTCTTTCCCCTTTCAGATCACCTGTCCAGATTATTAACCCCAGGGCAATACCCTCTTTTGGCTTTTGTGGGACCTGTTCTGAGGCTTTGCTTTAAATCAGAACTGCAGCCTGAGTTATCATTCCATACAGCACTGCCATCCCCAGCATTGCCAAGTTATCTGATTATTATCCCATGCCACACAGCAACTCTTTCAGAGGGCCACCTCAGTCAAAGAGCTAAAGGGACACCTAATTTAAGATTCTTATGAAGCTTTAAATACTAGGCAAAGATGGTGGTATCAAGACCTTGGAATAGCCACCAGTAAACACAGATTTAAGTAGCTGCAGGAAAAAAGGTGGCAATTAAATGTGATGCTGAAAGTAGCAATTTGGTGTCCATTTGTGGATTGAGTTCTCAAAGCACTGATTGTGGCGGGGCAGGGCACTGCCCCACTGGAGGATTGAATGGGGTGGCAGGGCACAACCAAGTCTACTGCCCCACCAGAGGTGTGAATAGGGCAGGAAACTGTCCTCCTCCCTCTCCACCTCTGCCACCAGAGGCTTAGTACAATAGGTGTGAAGTGCCTTCTCCCACCCTCCGTGGGCTTGAACAAGGAAGGAACAAATCGCCCCCATATATATATGGCAGCTGGACAGATTGGAACAGGACTTGTATGGACCTTCACTCGGACCTTCACCGGGACCTTCACTGGGACCTGAACACAGTCCTGGAGACACGAACCTCGCACGGACTTTGAGCCGGACCTTGAGAAGCATCCTGGTTTCTTGCTGCAGGACCTGCCTCTAATGGTAAACTGCAGCCATTCGTGGGAATACCGCAGAGCACCCCTGGCTTTCTCCTGCCTTGCTTTGCAATCGTGACTCTGTGAAAGCTGTGCCTACAGCGATCTTGGACTCTGGCAGGCACTGGACTCTGGACACTGCCGTGAAAGAGACATTCTCCCATCCGTAAGTAGGGCAAAGC